>PVKU01002398.1:0-50162 GCA_004027475.1 Anoura caudifer
TGGGATCTCATCAAAATAAAAAGCTTCTGCATGGCTAAAGAAAACAGTATTAAAATAAAAAGAGAACCAACTGTATGGGAAAACATATTTGCCAATGATACCTCAGACAAGGGTTTAATCTCCAAAATATATAAAGAACTTACATGACTCCACTCTAAGAAGACAAGCAACCCAATTAAAAAATGGGCAAAAGACTTGAGCAGACACTTCTCCAAGGAGGACATACAGAGGATCCAGAGACATATGAAAAGATGCTCCATATTGCTAGCTATCAGAGAGATGCAAATTGAAACCACAATGACATACCACTTCATATCTGTCAGAATGGTCATCATAAACAAAGCAACAAACAATAAGTGTTGGAGACATTGTGGAGAAAAGGGAACCCTAGTGTACTGTTGGTGGGATTGTAGACTGGTACAACCACTATGGAAAGCAGTATGGAATTTTCTAAGAAAACTAAAAATGGATCTACCTTTTGACCCAGCAATCTCACTGCTAGAATTATATCCTAAGAACCCTGAAACACCAATCCAAAAGAACCTATGCACCCCAATGTTCATGGCAGCACAATTTATAATAGCCAAGTGTTGGAAGCAACCTAGGTGCCCATCATTAAATGAATGGAACAATAAACTATGGTACATTTACACAATGGAATTCTATGCAGCAGAAAGAAAGAAGGAGCTCCTACTCTTTGGGACAACATGGATGGAACTGGAGAGCATTATGCTAAGCAAAATAATCCAGGAGGTGAAAGAGAAATACCATATGATCTCACCTTTAACAGGAACCTAATCAACAAAACAAACAAACAAGCATAATATAACCATAGACACTGAAATTGAGAACAGGTTGATAATCACCAGAGGGGAGAGGAGAGGGAAGATCAGGGGCAAAGCGGAAGGGTTTACAGGAACAAGTATAAGGGACACATGGATAAAAACTAGGGGGGTGGAAATGGAAGGGAGGTGGGGAGGGTTGGGTCTGTAGGCTGAGATGGGAGTCAAACAGAAAACTGTACAAGAACAACAATTAAAATAAATTTAAAAATAAAACAAAACAAATATGTATAGTAAAAACATCTGCTAATATTTAACATCATTCAAAAAAATTCTTACTCTGAAATCTAGTTATAGAAAAGAACTTCCTTCAATTTATGAAAGTTATCTATTTAAAATTTATAGCAATCACACTTAATGGTGAAATGTAAGATTAGCTCCTTTTAAGATAGGAAACAAGGTTGCCATTATTATTACTTCTGTGCAACATGGTAATGAAAGTTTACTGTGATAAAATAAAAAGAGGTAGTAAGAACTATACTGTTTAAAAAGAAAGATGTAAAACTCATTATTTACAGATGATATGATTGTCTACATATGAAATAAAAAAGAAACTGAATAAAATTTGGAATAGAGTCAAAGAAAGTAGCTCAGTCTCAAAAACAACCCAGATTTCAACAATGAACCTCTAAAAACAATGGACCTATAATCAAGAAAAGTATAGAAAGAGCACAGTTTATTAGTATCAGGAATACAAAAGGGAATACAACTATGAACATTACAAAGATTAAAGGTTGTTATAATAAAAAGATACTATGCAATGAATTTGAAAAATTAGAGGGAAAGGGTGAATTCTCAGAAAAACAGAAAATACCTTACTTAAACTGATAGAAGATACACAAAACCTGAGGAATTCTATTAAATTTATAGAGGTAATCAAATATACTATTATTCCTGTGAATAAAATGCCAGGCCCAGGCAACTTACCTCTTTAACCTTTCTAAACATTAAAGGAAAACAGAACACCAATTTCAAACAAATTATCCCAGATAACTGAAAGTGAGGAAACATTTTCCAACTTGTTTTCTGTGACCCACATAAACTTAATAATGAAATCTGAAAAAGATATGGGGAAAATCTCTTTCCCAAACATCTAAACACCAAATTAGCAAATTAAATACAGTTAGAGTGGGAGAGAAAGAAAGCAATAAATCATAATTAATGTTTATTTACTCTAAGAATGAAAGCTTGTTTTAAAATTCTAAAATTAGCCCTGACCACAGTGACTCAGCTGGTTGGATGTCATTCCACAAAGGAAAAGGTCACTGGTTGATTCCTGGTTGTGGCACATGCCACTTGGGGCACGTTCTAGAGACAACCAACCAGTGTTTCTCTCACATCAGTTTTTCACCCTTTCTCCTTCCCTTCCCCTCCCTATAAAAATAAATTAATTAAGAAAAATAAATATATAAAATTAATCAGTATAATATACCATATTTATATCAAAAGATGAAGAAAAAGCATTTGATAAAATGTTACATTCTTTAATAATGATCAACTCTGCCCTGGCTGGTGTAGCTCAGTGGATTGAGTGCAGGCCTGTGAACCAAAGGGTCTCCAGTTTGATTCCCAGTCAGGGCACATACCTGGGTTGTGGGTCAGGTCCCCAGTATGGGGCGCATGAGAGGCAACCATACATTGATGTTTCCCTTTCTTTTTCTCTCCCTTCCCCTCTCTCTAAAAATAAATAAAATCTTTAAAATAATAATAACTCTTAGAAAACCAATTATAGGAAACATCTTAATATGATAAAGAATATGTACTTGAAAATACAACAGCAGCAATATGATGCTTAATTATGAAAACTTTAAAGTATTTTCACTGTACTTGGGAACAAAAAAAATGTCTGCTTTTCTATCACCACTCATGTTAAAGCCTGTACTGGAAGTTCTTGCTGATGCAATAGGCAATATAAATAAAGAGAAAGAAAAGGGTTGGGAAAAAAGAAATAAAACTTTGTACTATATACACAGTCAACATTATGTATACAGAATGCCCCAAATTAATCTATAAACTATTAGAATTCATTGATACAAAGTCAATATTAAAAATCACTATACTGGCAATAAAAATTTTAAAGTGATAAAAATTATGATATCAAAAATATCAAATACCTATAAATAAATGTAATAAGACCTCTACACTGAAACTATAAAACATTACTGAGACAAATCAAAGAGGCTTAAATAAATGAAAAAGTATATCATTTTCATAGACTGAAGATTCATTATTGGAATCAAGGTAATTAACTAAAATCTGAGCAGGTGTGTGTGTGTGTGTGTGTGTGTGTGTGTGTGTGTGTGTGTGTGTGTAAAATTTGATAAGATGTTTTTAAGATTTTATTTATTTAATTTTTTAGACAGGGGAAGGGAGGGAGAGAGAGAGGGAGAGAAATATCAATGTGTGGCTGTTTCTCCTGTGCCTTCTCTACTGGGGACCTGGCCCACAAGTGAGGCATGTGCCCTGACTGGGAATTGAAGCAGTGAACCTTTGGTTTACAAGCTGGCACTCAATCCATTCAGCCACACCAGCCAGGGCAAAATTTGGTAAGTTGATTATAAAATTTATATGAAAATGCAAGGGAAAAAATCATCAATGGCAGTCTTAATAGATAACAAGACTTACTATAAAATTTTGGTCATTAAAACAATGTGGCTTACATTGCTACAGATTTATTTATTTTTATTTTTTAATTGTTGTTCAAGTACAGTTGTCTCCATTTTTCCACCACAACTTTCCCCCACCCTACCCACCCCCACCCTCAATATTTTCTTAATTTGGCTTTGTCCATGGGTCCTTTATACGTGTTCTATGATGACCCTTTCCCTTCTACAAGAGCTATACCAGTGTGTTAGAACAGAAAGCCAAGGAACAGACTCAATATACATCAGGAATGACATTGTAGATCAGGCTGAAAAGTTGAACTGTCAATGAATGGTGCTGAGTTGATGAGTCACCTATATGTGAAAAACATCAAATTAGATCCCTACCTCACACCAAATACAAAAGTAAATTCCAAATAGATTAAGGAATAAAATGTACAAAGTGAAACATAGTGGATTATTTAACAGACTCAGGGTATGTAGGGATTTTTTTATACAAAATATCAGAAGCATGAGCCATGAAGAAAAACATAAATATTTTTTATTGTTTTACAAAAATTGTATTCTATTAAAATATATTGAAAACAAATGAAAAGACATGTCAATGATTAAAGAAGGCATGCATAACTTTTATAATGGAAAAGCATTAATACACAAACCTATAAAGAACTCCTATACATCAAAATATAATGGCAATTCAATAGAAAATAGGCCAAGGATATTAGACAAGTTATAAAGAAATGAAAGGTTTAAAAATACATAAAAGGTAATTGAAGAAAGGTAAATTAAGAAAATAATGAAATATATTTCTTACCCATCAGAATAGCAAAACAATAGTAAATCTAAAAATAACAAGTGTTGGTAATTATATAGAAAACAGTGATTTTTGCACACCACTGGTAAGCATGAGAAATAGAATAGTCTCCTTGAGGGTAATCTGACAGTAAAGATAAAGATGCTTATAACAAATGACCTAGCAATTGTACTTCCATGTGTTCTTCTAAGACATTTTTGCACATTGTATAAGGAGACACACACAATAATGTTCATTGTAGTACTTGTTCATTGCAATAGCAAAACAAACTAAAACCACTTAACTCAGAATAAAAATGCATAAATTGTTGTTCATTAATACAATAGGTATTTAAAATGAATGAACTAGAGCAACATTTATCAATTCACATAACCTTGAAAACTATGTTTAGTAAAGAAGGCAATCATTATAACAGAAAATAACAGAATATTTTAATGTAATACAGGCATGCACAATAAAAGTATAAACTCACATATGGAAGTAATACCCATTAATTTCAGGACAGTTGTTACTTCTGGGAAAAAGGAAGATGAAAAGAGAGAAGGATTTAGCTGTATCTATAATGTTATATTTATCAAAATCAATAAAAGAAAGGAAAATTTAAAAAATAACAAAATGTTAACATCTGCTTCATCTTAGTGGTAGATCCTTGAGTGTTTTTCATACTATTTTTTTTGTATATTTGGAAAATTTCCCTAATTTAAAAGTTTAAATACCTTTCATTCATTAGGAATTTGAATGTAAAACATGAAGAAACAGCATAACATTTCTTTCCTCAGTGTTTCAACAAATTGTTCCAATGTTTATGAAATAAGTCATCCCTTTACTTTCTCATTTCAAATGCCACTTTTCCACATAATAACTATTTACATGCTTGAGTTTATGTCTGGACTTCCACTTGTATCTCACTGATCTGTGTGTTTATGCTAGGGATAGTCAGCCACTGTTTTGGTGATTGTAGTTTTATGGTATGTTTTAACTAGGGCAAACCTCTAGTCAATATTCTCCTTTTATCATTTCATGTGGCTTCACACTGAGTGATCTTGTTTGTCTTTTATTGGTTATTTTCTTTTATGGTTCATTTTATTTGTGCTTCTCTACAATGTTTTAAATTTTTATAATATTTCACAATTCCTTAAAATCTTTCTTATGGTTTTCCTTCTTTCTCTAGTAACTGGCAAATCATTCATCCTACTTTTATTCTGCTAACAGTTATATTTCAATTTAAAAATGAATTTGAATCCTTAAGTTAGGCATGAGTAGTTTTCATGAGAGATGTCAGTTACTTCTTTTGAGACAACTGTTTGATAAGAACCTACTCTGATAATATAGAGAAGTATATATATGATACAATGTGAGACAGCTGCTTGATATGTATGTCTGGCTACATGGTCTTCATGTGCTACCATGTAGCCAGGTCAGTGTGAATTAGATAGGACTGAATAGTTTAGGGTGAATATGCCTTGGTGTCATGACATATCAAAAGTAATGTAGGTAATGTGGGATTGAGTTGGGGATTAAATCTAAGTCTCTTTTTATTTTCAACAAATCTGACCCATATTCCATGTTTTTATATTGCCTACACTGAGTCCAACCTGATGCCTAGCATTGTGGAAAAAAATATTAAAGTTCTAAGCCTACCCTTCCTGTGCAACTTTAACCATGTTTTACCACTTTTTTGTGCCTTGTTTGCCTTATCAATAAATAGGAAAATCATACCTATTTGGTAGAGTTGTTGTCAAGATTAAATGTAATTGCCAAGACAATGTAATAAGAAAAGCATAAAAGACTGCACACATGCATAAAGGTATATGTTCACACCTATATGGATATATACACATATGTGTGTAAACATATGTGTACATATGTGCATGTGTATAATTAAGTTAAGCCTTCTGCCCATGTAGAACCAATAGGTTGACACACAAGTCCCTAAAACAATGCCACAAAACCTTGGACTTGATACATCAAAAGCATGAAGTCTGGCAGATAGATAATCACTCTGTGAAAAACAAACACTTGTCTATTATAAGCTGATATTGAGCAGTCTCAGGGAACCAACAAAGTTTGTTAATCGGCTGCACCTGTCTTGTTAACTGGAAATTGCCAAAATTTTCACCAGATACTGCAGCTTGATAGAGATAATAAAGAAATGGCTTACAGATTGCATACTACAAGATTCTTCTCCCCTTCACTGAAAGCTTGTTCTGAGAAGGCTAAGAGGGAGAAAGGGAATGAAGCAGAACATTCACATCAAGGGAAGTTTAGCATATCAAACAAGGGCATTAGCAACATGACAGAATTAAAATAACATCTTTCAGGGAGAAGTTTTCTTCTCCCTATAACTCAGAATAAATATACAGCAACACACACACACACACACACACACACACACACACACACACACAAAACCCTCTCTTTTCCTCAGTCTGACAGCATTTCCTACAGAAAGTTGGGTTCTAAATTTTATTCATTCATTTATTCATTGAAGAAATATTCATTTAAACATTTCATTTAATAAATAGTATGGAACCTGTACTCTGCTATGTGCTGGGATTACAGAAATGAACAAGACCCTTCCCCCTTAACAAACTACCTAGCGGGGAAAACAAACATGTAAAATACACATGCACACACAAACTGTTGAGGTAGCCCAGTGGAAGAAAAGCTTTATCTTTACTGATGAATAGTACTGGCCAGAAAGGAGGGACAGCATGGAAGACATTACCATCAGATGGAGCAACATGAACAAAGATAGAGTGGTTTGTGGAATTACAAGCTGTTTTCTGTGGCAAGAGCAAAGAATTTGGGGGCTGGGTGGGGTAAGAGATGAGACTGAGGCATTAAAAGGCATGTGAGAGACATGCTAAAGCGTTTTAACTTTACTAAAAGCAATATAAAGGGGCTACTGAAGAGTTTTAAGTATAGGTATAAAAGGTTCAGATCTATGGTTTGGAAAGAGAACCCCAAAACTGGCACCCTGTTCTCCACCCAGGGTGATGAAAAGGCCAAGGAGAATGGATAGATTAACCAGGGATCCCCTTGATGGCTCCAATCTTAGACCAACCTACAATGTGTGAAGAGAGTGAATCTCTGCATTTACTGACTATGTGTTTCCCTAACCCAGAGGTGCTACAGAGTCCATACGACAAGTGCAGCAACAGCTGAGCGCACATGTTTGATTTATTCAATGGACTGACTACTCATCAGGCACAGGAAAGGAATCTTCAGTGTTTTTTCCAATGCCCCTGAAATTTTCTAGCAGAAATGCATAAGTTTTCATAGTTAGGCAAAATCAAAAATTCCTCTCTTTTTTGTTCATTTGGTCCCTCTATTAAGGTGGACTTACCACTCCCCGGTTGGTTCCCCAGTGCTAACCACTCTGGCTTCTACTAGGTTTATATTTTATTTGCTTTTAATAATAATATGGAGATTTCTGGCCAAGATGGAGGTGTAGGTGGACACATTGTGCCCAACCAAACATTGTGCCTCTCACAACCAAAGTTAAGGACAATAAAAATTTAGAACAACAACAACAAAAAAAAACCCAGAACAGACAGAAAGTTGAATTGTATGGAAGTCCGACAACAATTCACCCAGACTGGTAAGAGTTGGTGGCCGGCAGAGACGGATCGCGGCAGGAAAAAGCAGTGGCTGGGGGTCCCGGATGCGCAGGTGGAGGTTGGCACACCCCAGGAGCATAGGTGGCAGTTACTGGGCACAGGGAGGCAACAAGCAGACCAAGTGAGGCATGCAAGGCAGCTGACAGCGGTCACACAAAACAGCAGCAAGACAGACTGCGCAACAGGGCCCCAGTGCCAGGAAATAAAGCCTAAAAGCATCGATTGACAAAACTTTTGGGGGTTGAGATGCCGGGAGAGAATCCCAACCTCATAGGAGAGTTCGTTGGAGAGACCCACAGGGTCCTAGAAGGTACACAAGCCCACCCACATGGAAATCAGCACCAGAAGGGCCCAATTTGCTTGGGGAAAGTGGCAGAAGGGACTGGAATCAGAGTGCAGAGCAAGCGTCATTGTTCCCTCTTGAACCCTGCCCCCACATACAGCGTCACAACACAGCGACTGGGCTGCCCCGCCCTGGGGAACACCTAAGGCTCCCCCCCTCACTATGTAACAGCCATGACCAGACTGGAACAAAAAACCCACAAAACCCAAAAATGGCTCAAACAGGAGAATAGATCAAAGCCCAAGAGCTAATTCATGTAAGCCACCAAGAGATAGCCAACCTATCAGATGCACAGTTCAAAGCACTGGTTATCAGGATGCTCACAGAATTGGTTGATTTTGCTCACAAATTAGATGAACAAATGAAGGCTACACTAAGTAAAATGAAGGAAAACCCACAGGGAACCAATAGTGATGGAAGGAAAATTGGGACTCAAATCAATGGAGTGGACCAGAAGGAAGAAAGAAACAACCAAACAGAAAACAAGGAAGAAACAAGAATTCAAAAAAATAAGGAGAGGCTTAGGAACCTCCACGACATTATTAAACATCTCAACATCTGAATTATAGGGGTACCAGAAGGGGAAGAAGAAGAGCAACAATTGAAAACTTATTAGAACAAATAATAAAAAAGAACTTCCCCAATCTGGCAAAGGAAATAGACTTCCAGGAAGTCCAGGAAGCTCAGAGAGTCCCAAAGAACTTGGACCCAAGGAGGAATACACCAAGGCACATCATAATTACATTAGCCAAGATTAAAATGAAGGACAGAATTCCAGAAGCAGCAAGGGATAAGGGGACAGCCACCTACAAAGGAGTTCCCATCAGACTGTCAGCTGATTTCTCAAAAGAGACCTTCCAGGCAAGAAGGGGCTGGAAAGAAGTATTCCAAGTCATGAAAGTCAAGGACCTACATCCAAGATTGCTCTATTCAGCAAAGCTGTCATTTAGAATGGAAGGGCAGATAAAGCACTTCTCAGATAAGGTCAAGTTAAAGGAGTTCATCACCACCAAGCCCTTATTATATAAAATGTTAAAGTGACTTATCTAAGAAAAGGAAGATAAAAAATATGAATAATAAAAAGACAGCAAACTCACAGGTATTAACAACCACACCTAAAACAAAAGCAAACTAAGCAAACATCTAGAACAGGAGCAGAAACACAGAAATGGAGATCACATGGAGGGTTAGCAACAGGGGAGTGAGAGGAGGAGAGAGGGGGAAAAGGTACAGAGAACAAGTAGCACAGATGGTGGGTAGAAAATAGACAGGGGGAGGGCAAGAATAGTGTGGGAAAAGTAGAAGCTAAAGAACTTATGACACATGGACATGAACTAAAGGGGGGATGTGGGTGGGAGGGGGTATGCAGGGCAGAGGGGAATGATGGGGGAGAAATGGGACAACTGTAATAGCATAATCAATGCACTATATTAAAAAATAATAATTATAATATGGAGAATGATTTCCATTCCTGGGTTACCTTGTTTAATGTCAGCACAACCTTTCCTTGATGAGACACTTAATACCTATATTTCTTACATATGCATATATCACATCTTTAAATTAATTGCAAAATTTTTCACAATTATTTCCACTCTGTATCCACATACTTTGTATTACGCTGCTTCATACCTGAAAAAGTGATGCCTCTTGAATCTGGGCTGACCTGGTGATCAGCTCTGGCCAATATAAATTAGTGTAAATAACAGAATACCAGTTCTGAGCCAAGACCTCAAGAAGCCTTGTGTAGGTCCATGTTCTCTCTTGAAACCCTGCCACCAACATTTGACAGAAGATGAGAGACCACAGTAAAGAGAGCCCAGTTGTTCCAGCTGAAGTCATCTTAGACCAGCCTCAGTCAACTGATATGTGAACATAAGTGAGCACCTGGCCAAAATCAGCAGATTATCTACCTAATGCAGAGCTGATTACCAGTACAGAATATGGGTCAACCCAGCTGACCCATGGACTGATGGTACATATATACACACACATACATAAATACTTTAATCATTTTTTCTCTCAATTTTTACTCTATGACTTTAGGTAATGGGGATATCAATTCCCACCCCTAGAATTATGCAGTTTGGCTGAGTTCATGGGAAATGAAATAGATATGTGATGTAAAGTAATTAAGTTTCTTTCTCTTGACTTATTTGTTAAATGGGAAAATTCAACAAGAATTTTCTAGTCTTACTAGTCTTAGGAGACAGACACCTGAGTTCAAATTTTGCACCATCATTCACTATTTTGGAAACATCAGTGTGTTTTATTTTACTTCAGCTAATCATCCATAAAATCAGAATAGTAATACTTTGTCTGAAGGCCCAATCTTCAGCTAGATAACTAAAGCAAATATTCTCCAACATATAGGTTTCTATGGTTCTGTTTTTCTTAAGTCCTTGTTGTGTACTGGGCACTTTTCCTATAAAATCTCACTAAATCACAACTATTGAGAGAAGGGTCCTAATATTCCCATTTTACAGAAGAGGAAACTGAAATTCTTACAGAAATTAAGTAACTTGCCCAAGAACACAGTGCTGACAAGTGGTAGAACCAGTATCCAAAGTCAAAATCAGGTTTATTTCCCTTATAAGGGGAAGCTCTATAGAATAAAACTTACTGCGTCCTTCATCTAAGTACTGGGCAATCTAGGCTAAACAAAGCAGCAGCAAACTCCCATACTTCCACCTAGAATCATGTGAATTAAAATGCAATACTAGAAAAAGTGACACTTTCAATTTGCCTCTGAAGACAAACATGTTTTATAGAAAGCCCTTGATGAATAGCAAACCTGTAAAACAGTAACTCTGAGAAAGAGACACAGAGACAGAGACAGAAAGAAGAGAGAAGCACTTGCTTAAAAAGGGCCTCTTCTTCCCAGAGCAAAGGGGAGGCGGGTGGGGAACGAGTCACAATTCAAAACAAATCATAGTATTTTATAATGGAAACATGAAATAAATGTTTTTAAAAATTGATGCAATAGTACCCTGAGCATATTTACAGCATTACCCTATGTTTATCTGACACAGTTTTCACCACTCATGCAGGGCTCAGGCTGAGCTTCCACAAACCTCAAACTATTGCAGAATCCACATTTATAGAGCTTCACCTTATAGTAGCTTTGAACACCTAAGATTTGGAAGAGATCAATTTTGAATGGGAAAAGCTGGAGTATCTTGTTTGCAAACAGCAGATAAAATGTTTCCCTATTAAAGGCTGCTCTCTCCAATGAATTTCAGAGAACTCGAAGATCTCCCTTTGTCTAAAGATAATAAAGTTTTTCTCAGAGTGGTTCACTAGGGCTGTACCTAGGCATGAATTTTTCATGACTGATTGATTGAAAAGACAATGCCAACAGAGAATAATACAAGTGTAGGGACCTGTCTTACAAGGTAGAGTTAAATTACTCCAAGGGTTAGAATGACAAACCCAGGTGTTGCCTTCAACTCAGCCGGTAAATTGACAATTATAAATCTGTTGAAAAATGAGAAAAATCAATTAGGAAAAGGTTGACTTGTACTAAAAACTAGTGTTTGCTTTATTGAACACCATTCAGTGGACTTTGGAAACAAACAGAGAGAGCAGTATGAGAATAATGCCTGTCTTTGGGTAAGGGATGGGAGAAGGTGAGTGGAAAGAAAGTTGAAGAGTATAGAGACTTGTCTTCTCCTCCAGATTTATGTCACTGGCTTGTTATTAACTTTAGAAAGATTACTTCCTATCTCTGATTGTGTATTTTCCCATTTCTGAAAGAAAGACAACTGAGTAAGGTCCAGAGTAAGGTCATGGACCAAGTAACACAGTTAAGTCAGGTTAAAGGTGAAAAGTGAGACTCTAGGTTCTATCTCTATACATATTTGATGGATTAATTCCTTTATTCTTTAAAGAAACATTTATTAAACTCTGCGTATGTGCCCCAAACTATTTTATGTGTTAGGGATACGCAGATAAACAAGATATATCTGATTTTTGCTTCATGTAGTTCACATTTTATTTAGTGGGAGACAAAAAAAAAAACCACACAAGTAAATAAATAAATGTTTAATGCAGCATCAGATAGCAATAAGAACTATGAAAATAAACTAATAAATGGTTAGGGCAGAGAGTGAAAAATGGTCTAGGCCTGTTTGGCTTAAAATTATTTTATACATAATTTGTTGAATACCTACTAAGTTCTGAGAAATAGTCAGGCACTTTTGTATTGCATATTATTTCTAATCCTTAAAAATCATAGAGGTAAATATTATTTTTCATTTTACAGATCAAGAAAGTAACATAAAGAAAACAGAAGATCAAGTAACTTTCTGTTTCATCATCCGTCAGAGGGGGCAGACAAATTTGGTTTGGATGCTGAGGACGATGATGCCACACATGCATGAAGAAGGTATACAAACGATTATTATTCACAGAATGAAGATTTCTGTCAAGGGTTTACTAGTCTCCCAATAGGGTCTGAAAATGGCCTGAGAGAGCAGTAAAGGAGGCTCACTTGGAGTGTACAATGGTCAGTGGCCAGGGCCAGGCTGAGGATTCTCACCTATACAAAACCAGAGCACGTATGGTTTGAATTTCCTGCCAGTGCTAAAGAAGGCAGCATCGTTGCTTTCTCATCAGTGTGTCCAGATGTGAGACAGAAGGGAAAGAGGTGGGTCCTGAAAGATGCTAACAGTCAGCTGTCAAAAATGGAGTTGAACTGTTTAATATACTTTGTAAAGGTGATACAGCTTATGTATATGAAACAGAATGAGTGAAACTCAGGTCTTGTTTTGTCTGGCTCCAAACTTAACATTCTTTCTATTTTACACTACGGTAACTCAAATGGAAAAACTGTGTCATTTCTCTTCAATGGGCCTAGTGAGATGTATCTCAGATAAGAACTATGGATATGGAGAGGAAGATGGTGGCGCGGCAGGAGGGAGCACATTCCACTTTCCCCTGCACATGGTAGAAAACCCTGGTCAATCTACAGCAGAACAGAGCAAACAGTCATCAGAAACACAGCATATTTTAAAACAGGAGATCAAAAATTGTAGCAGACATTGAAAAACCAGGCAGTAAGGAGAGTACTTCAGAACAATAAGAGCCCAAGGGACATCCCGGATACCAGGGTAGGAACTGAGGCCCCGGGGCCAGTGCTAGCCAGGCTCACCACAAGATTAGGGAGGGAGCCAGGTCAGCCGCTCCATCCCCAGCCAAACAAGGGTGAGCTGCACCAGGATAAAGCCGGTTGCTTGAAATCTCACAGAGAGGAATTGGGGTCTCAGTAGTAGACAAGTTAGGGGTGTGAACACCCATGCATAGCCTGAATAGGACTGCAAGCTGCACGACTGTCAGCGCCCAGCACCCAGCAACATCGGGAAGACCGTACGCCAGAGGTCACATGACCACACAAGCCCACATGCCATCAGGGATGACTGTGCAAGGATTAGTGCCAGTACATGACTGCAGGCAGCTGCAAAATATTAGGCACCCATGTGTGACGGGGTACGCACTCGCTTCCTCAGAACATACGCCTGAGGCGCTGGGCGGAGAGGCCCTGGGCTAGCTTTGAGGACAGTAGCCCAAAGATAACACAGTGCTGAACAGGGAAAAAAGCAATACTGTCACCTCTCAGCCCTTGCAGCCAGCAAGACCAGGAAAACCAGCATGGCAAGATTAAAAACAGCAAGAGTTGTTGAGGTTTTTTGTTTTGGGGGGTTTTGTTTTTAATTTTTTTCTATTATTTTTTCATTATTTTTATCTTTTTTTACCCCTCAACTCCTTTTACTTCTCATTACTTCTTTGTTGTTTTATTCCTTCTTCCATTCTTTCCAATTATATCTCTTCTTCCTTCCTCTTTTTTTTGTTTTCTTTTTCTTTCTTCTCTTTTCATTTTTTCTTCCCCTTTTCTCTTTTTAAATACCCACAAGTGAGACAAAAACAAAACAAAATAAAACAAATGAAACCTGGAACTGTGGAAAAACCAGAATTGGTCCCAAACAGGAGGCATTTCAACAGATGAGACTGTGGAAGGTATGAACACCAGGATATCCAAAGGAGACAGCACGCCTGAATCTCACATGTATTCTAGCACAGAAGTTCACACCATAAACCCAGGGAGCCAGAACAGATCAATTTAAGAAGCTGAGGCTAAAAGGAAGAGTCTCACAAACAATGGGAAGAAAAAGAAACAATCCCCAAATGAAAGGAAAGGAGGAAGCCCCAGAAAGCATGCTAAATGAAATGGAGGCAACTCAACTATCAGATTTTGAGTTCAAAGCAATGGTTGTCAGGAAGCTCCATGAGCTCTCAATGAGCTACCAGAAACTACAGGGAAGCTACCATGAACTCACTGCAAACTATATCAACATGAAAAAGGAAATAGAAACTATCAACAAGGGCCAAGAGGAAATGACAATACAATTTCTGGACTGAAGAACACAGTAGAAGGAATCAAAAGCAGAATCAATGAAGCACAAGATCAGATCAACTTTGAAGACAAAGTGGAAAAAAAAAAAAAGAAAGAGCAAGAAAATGAAAAGAGGCTCAGAAAGAACGAAGACGGATTAAGACAAATGCAAGACAATATGAAATGTAATAATATACATATAATAGGGATTGCAGAAGGAGAAGAAGAAGAGCAAGGGATAGAAAAACTATTTGAAAAAGTAATGATGGAAAACTTCCCTAATTTGATGAGAGAAAAAGTTATGCAAATCCAGGAAACACAGAGAGTCCCCATCAAGAGGAACCGAAAGACGTCCACTTAAGGACACATCATAATTAAAATGGCAAAATTCCAAGACAAAGAGAGAATCTTAAAGGCAGCAAGGGAGAAAAAGGAAGTAACTTACAAGGGAACCCCAACAAGGTTAGCAGCTGACTTCTCAATGGAAATACTCCAAGCCAGAAGAGAATGGCAAGAAATATTCCAAGTAATGAGAACCAAAGGCCTGCAACCAAGAGTATTTACCCAGCAAGGCTTTCAATCAAGATAGAAGGCCAAATAAGGAGCTTCCCAAACAAAAGAAGTCTAAAAGAATACACCTCTACCAAGCCAGTTCTGCAAGAGATGCTAAAGGGACTGGAAAGGAAAGGAAAGGAAAGGAAAGGAAAGGAAAGGAAAGGAAAGGAAAGGAAAGGAAGAGAGAGAGAAAGAGAGAGAGAAACACAGGTAGGAAAATAGCAATGAATAAGTACCTATCAATAATGACCTTAAATGTAAATGGAGTAAATGCTCCAATCAAAAGACATAGAATAGCTGAATGGATAAGAAAGCATGACCCACACATATGCTGCCTGCAAGAGACCCACCTCAGGACAAAAGACCTACACAGACTCAAAGTGAAGGGTTGGAAACAAATTTTCCAAGCAAATGGACAGGAAAAAAAAACCTGGGGTAGCAATACTCATATAAGACAAAATAGACTTCAAAAGAAGGACCATAAAGACAGACCTAGAAGGTCACTTCATAATACTCAAGGGAAGAATCCACCGAGAAGACATAAACATCGTAAATATATATGCACCCAACACAGGAGCACCTAAATACATCAAGAAAATCTTAGAGGACTTCAAGAAAGATATTGACAGCAACATAATTATAGTAGGGGATTTTAACACCCCACTGTCAAAAATGGACAGATCTTCTAAATAAAATATCAACAAAGATATTGTGGCATTGAATGACACCCTAGATGAAATGGACCTAACTGATATATATAGAGCCCTTCATCACAAAGAAACTAAATACACATTCTTTTCAAATGCACATGGAACATTCTCAAAGATAGACCACATGACAGGACATAAAAACAACCTCAACAAATTCAAGAAAGTTGAAATCATACCAAGCATTTTCTCCAGCCACAAGGCACTGAAACGAGAATCCAACCCCAAGTGGAAAAACTCAAAATACTCAAAATCATGGAGCTTGAATAGCATGTTATTAAACAATGAATGGGTCAAGGATGAAATTAGGGAGAAAATCAAAAAAATTCTGGAAACAGAGACACATGAAAAGATGCTCAAAATTGCTTGATATCAGAGAGATGCAAATTAAAACCACAATGAGATACCACTTCACACCTATCAGAATGGCCATCATAAATAAAGCAACAAACAACAAGTGTTGGAGAGGTTGTGGAGAAAAGGGGACCCTAGTGAACTGCTGGTGGTATTGCAGACTGGTACAACCACTATGGAAAGCAGTATGGAATTTTCTAAGAAAACTAAAAATGGACCTACCTTTTGACCCAGCAATTCCACTGCTAGGATTATATCCTAAGAACCCTGAAACACCAATCCAAAAGAACCTATGCAACCCAATGTTCATAGCAGCACAATTTACAATAGCCAAGTGTTGGAAGCAACCTAGTTGCCCATCAGTAAATGAATGGATCAAGAAACTATGGTACATTTACACAATGGAATTCTATGCAGCAGAAAAAAAGAAGGAACTCCTATCCTTCGCAACAGCATGGATGGAACTGGAGAGCATTATGCTAAGTGAATTAAGCCAGGCAGTGAAGGACAAATACCATATGATCTCACCTTTGACAGGAAACTAATAAAAAACAAACAAACAAACAAACAAGCACAATATAACCAAAGACACTGAAATTGAGAAGGGGTTGATAGTCACCAGAGGGGAGAAGTGAGGGAATTTCAGGGGGAAAGGGGAAGGGTTTGGAGCAACAAGTATAAAGGTCACATGGACAAAAACTAGCAGGGGTGGAAATGGGAGGGGGGTGGGGAGGGCTGGGGCGGTAGGCTGGAATGGGAGCAAAAGACAGAAAACTGTACAAAAACAATTAAGATTAATTTTAAAAAAGTTTCTAGAAACAGCGAAAATGAACTCACAACAACCCAAAACTTATGGCACACTGCAAAGGCATTCCTCAGAGGGAAGTTCATAGTGATAAAGGCCTACAGAAAAAAAGAGAAACATTTCAAACAAACAACTTAACCCTATGCCTACAAGAACTTGAGGAACAACAACAAAGACAACCCAGAGCAAGTAGAAAGAAGGAAATAACCAAGATCATAGCAGAATTAAATGACATAGAGGCTAAAAGCACAATTCTAAAGATCAATGAATCCAGGAGCTGGTTCTTTGAAAAGATAAACAAAATTGACAAGCCTTTAAGCAGGCTCATCAAGAAAAAAGGAGAGAGGACCCAAATAAACACAATCAGAAATGAAAGAGGAGAGATTACAACTGACACCACAGAAACACAAAAGATTGTAAAAAATTACTATGAAGAACTGTATGCCAAGAAATTTGATAATCTACATGAAATGGACAAGTTTCTAGAAAAATATAATCTCCCAAAACTCAATGAGGAAGAAGCAGAAAGCCTGAACAGACCAATAACAGCAGATGACATTGAAGCAGTAATCAAAAAAATTCCTGATACACAAAAGCCCTGGACCAGATGGTTTCACAGGAGAATTTTACAAAGCAATTTAAGGAAGAGCTAACCCCTATCCTTCACAGACTTTTTGAAAAAATCCAAAATGATGGAAGACTCCCAAACTCTTTTTATGAAGCCAGCATCATCCTAACCCCCAAACCAGATAAAGACACAACAAAGAAAGAAAACCAGGCCCATATCACTGATGAACATAGACGCTAAAATTCTCAACAAAATATTGGCTAAACACATCCAACAATACATTAAAAAGATCATACACCATGACCAAGTAGGATTCATCCCAGGGATGCAAGGATGGTTCAACATACACAAATCAGTAAATGTAATACAACACATAAACAAAAGCAAAGACAAAAATCACATGATCATATGAATAGACGGGGAAAAGGCATTTGATAAGGTACAGCACCCATTTATAATAAAAACACTCAGCAAAGTGGGAATTGAGGGAGCATTCCTCAACATAATCAAGGCCATATATGAGAGACCTACAGCCAACATCATGCTCAACAGGCAAAAACTAAAATCTTTTCCACCAAGGTTATGAACAAGACAAGGATGTCCACTTTCACCACTTCTATTCAATATAGTATTGGAAGTATTGGTCACAGCAATTAGACAAGAAAAGAAAATAAAAGGCATCCAAATTGGAAAGGAGGAAACAAAGCTATCATTGTTTGCAGATGACATGATAGTGTACATAGAAAATCCCATAGACTTGGCCAAAAAGCTGCTCCACATAATAAATGAATTTAGCCAAACAGCTGGATACAAAGTCAATATCCAGAAAACAAAGGCATTTTTGTATACCAACAATGAAACAGCAGAAGCAGAAGTCAAGAAAAAATCCCATTCAATATAGCAAAACATAAAATAAAATACCTAGGAATAAACCTAACCAAGGAGGTAAAAGACCTGTACACAGAAAACTACACAACACTGAAGAAAGAAATCAAGGAAGACACAAACAAATGGAAACATATACCATGTTTATGGATCAGAAGAATTAACATCATCAAAATGCCCATACTACCCAAAGCAATTTACAGATTCAATTCAATACCTATTAAAGTACCAATGGCATATTTCACAGACATAGAACAAACACTTCAGAAATATATATGGAACCATAAACGACCTCGAATAGCTGCAGCAATTTTGAGAAAGAAGAGCAAAGTAAGAGGGATCACAATACCTGACACCAAACTGTATTACAAGGCCACTGTCCTCAAAACAGCCTGGTACTGGCACACAAAAAGACACATGGACCAGTGGAACAGAATAGAGAGCCCAGAAATAAACCCAAGTCTCTACGGTCAATTAATATTTGACAAAGGAGGCAGCAACATAAAATGGAGTAAAAGTAGCCTCTTCAACAAGTGGTGTTGGGAGAACTGGACAGCTACATGCAAAAAAATGAAACTTGAACACCAGCTTACACCATACACAAAAATAAATTCAAGGTGGATAAAAGATTTAAATATCAGCCATGACACCATTAAAGTCCTAGAGGAGAACATAGGCAGAAAAATCTCAGATATTTCACTCAGCAACATTTTTACTGATATGTCCCCTAAAGTAAGGGACATAAAGGAAAGCATAAACAAATGGGATCTCATCAAAATAAAATGCTTCTGCATGGCTAAAGAAAACAGTGTTAAAATAAAAAGAGAACCAACTGTATAGGAAAACATATTTGCCAATGATACCTCAGACAAGGGTTTAATCTCCAAAATATATAAAGAACTTACATGACTCCACTCTAAGACAAGCAACCCAATTAAAAAATGGGCAAAAGACTTGAACAGACACTTCTCCAAGGAGGAAATACAGAGGATCCAGAGACATATGAAAAGATGCTCCATATTGCTAGCTATCAGAGAGATGCAAATTAAAACCACAATGAGATACCACCTCACACCAGTCAGAATGGCCATCATAAATAGAGCAACAAACAACAAGTGTTGGAGAGGTTGTGGAGAAAAGAGGACCCTAGAACACTGTTGGTGGGACTGCAGACTGGTACATCCACTATGGAAAGCAGTATGGAATTTTCTAAGAAAACTAAAAATGGACCTACCTTTTGACCCAGCAATTCCACTGCTGGGATTATATCCTATAAACCCTGAAACACTAATCCAAAAGAACCTATGCACCCCAATGTTCATAGCAGCACAATTTACAATAGCCAAGTGTTGGAAGCAACCTAGTTGCCCATCAGTAAATAAATGGATCAAGAAACTATGGTACATTTACACAATGGAATTCTATGCAGTAGAAAGAAAGAAGGAGCTCCTTCCCTTCATGAGAGCATGGATGGAACTGGAGAGCATTATGCTAAGAGAAATAAGCCAGGAGGTGAGAGACAAATACCATATGATCTCACCTCTAACAGGAACCTAATCAAAAAAACAAACAAACAAGCACAATATAACTAAAGACACTGAAATTGAGAACAAGAGAGGAGAGGGATAGGAATATGCAGGGAAAAGGGAAAGGGTTTATAGCAACAAATATAAAAGACACATGGACAAAAGCTCAGGGCGGGGTGGAAATGGGAGGGAGCTGGGGAGGGCTGGGGTGGTGGGCTGGGATGGGAGTAGAAGACAGAAAACTGTATAAGAACAACAATTATAATAAAATTTAAAAAAAAATTAGAAATAAAAAAACCTTCCTTTATAGATACCCTAGACCCAGGTGGCTTTACTAAATTCACCCATTTACTTTATGAAGACTCTTACACAAAATCTTTTAGAGAAAAGCTTAAAAAAAGAAAACTTTCTTTAAATCATTCTTTGAGGCTAGTGTAACCTTAATACTAAAACCTGATAAGACATTACAAGAGAGGAAGCTAATAGGCCAATGTCTTTCATGAATATAGATGCAAAGGTCCTAAACTAAATGCTAACTAATCAAATCAATTTCATTGTTTTATAACAGAATATTATACATCAATGAGAAATAATAAGTGATTGCTAAACAAAACAATATAAATAAACATATGGTTGAGTAAAAGAAGCCATATTCAAAGGGTATACACAGTATAATTCCATTTATAGGAAATTTTAGAACAAGAAAACTAATCTGAGATGAGACAGTATCTGTTATATTTGGGAAGCTAGTAATGTTCTATATTTTGGTCAGGGTAGTGGTTACACTGGTGTATTTATTTGTATAAATTCATTGAGCTGTATACTTGAGATCTGAGCATTTTATTGTATGTATGCTAGCCTTCAACTCAATTTAAAAAAGTTTGCAAAAAAATTCCCACTAATATTTATGACTCCCTGAGGAGATTCTGAATATACAGTTGTTAGTATCTCTTCTTTCTCTAAAAATTTTTTATTTGCCTGCCAATTTTTATTAGTTGATTAGAATCTTTACTATGTCTCCTTAACAACAGTAGATCGACACTTGCAGCAGCAGTAAAAGCTTTAGATAATAGAAGATACATCTAAAAATAGTTGTAACAGCTTAAGTGAGAAAAACATTTGAAAGACCATAAATTAAAATCTCTGTAGTACTTTATTTAGGACAATAGCACATTTTTATACCAAGGGCCAACAAAAAACTAAAGCTGAAATATTACAAAGCCAAGTTGGTAGACAAATATATGATTTTTCAGCTCTAGAGGAAAGCTACATCTAAATGTCAAATTATGTAACTGAATGTTTCACTCTCTACAGTTTCAAAGTAACAGAAATGCCAACAGCATAGTTCCTGAAATTAGAGACACACAATTTATGACACAGTTTGAAAAAAAAAAAGCACAGAATTGAGAGTATGAAAACTTGTGTGCTAGTCCTGGCTATGTCACTTAGTTGTATAACTTTGGAAAAATAGTGCAAAGTCTCTGAGTTTTTATTCCTTTGTGTATAAAATTGGCATTAATACTGTCTACCTCTGAGTATCATAGGAAGTACATAGATGTATACAGTACATCTAAAGCCTCCCTATTTTTATTATTATGCATTTACCTCATTGATTTTGAAGAACTTTAGTTTTTACTTTTAAGGCTCCTCTTCCAGCAACCAAAACTATTTGGAAAATTTGAAAATCTACATGGATTGCTCTGGGCAAATGAAACTACATACGAGAGTTGCATTCTTAAGCACATACATGCACAACACACCACAGGAGGTAAACTGAGATCATCCTCCTTCCAAAACACAACAACTCTTCTCCCCAAAAACATCTCCTCTAAATTTTTCCTTAGAGAAGAAGTGAGGGACAACTACACAATCCAATCAATTGAACATCAGCTAAGTCTTCCAAATTGATTCCCCCTGTCAATTGTGGCACATCTACAAAAGCCCTACAATTTTCAGTTTAACTGTGCTTTCCCACATCTAAATATGTGCGAATAACTTTGAATCCCATGTCACTAAGTCAATCTGTCCAATTTCATGTTCTCCAGCCTTTTCATATTTATGTCTCTATTTCTGCCAGCACTGGCTCATCAATAGCTACAAACATATTTCTAGAATGCTTCTAATCCTCTGTCAACCTGGTTCACTGCTATTAGACAGGTAAGATTTCCAAGTAAAGACTGGGAATTGGAGATGATATAAAATATGGCAAATTAAAAAAAAACTGTGAGCATAGGAATAAATATGTGAAGTAGTATAGTGTAGGGGAGGAACCTAGAATCAAACTTTACAATAAAATTAAGTGACCAGTCTGGCACCAGTCTGATTAGTGAAAAAGTTGAGACTAGAGCCCAGGCTTCTTGTTTCCAAGTCCAGTACTAATTCCGTTACCCCAGAAAATATTATTGTTAGATTGCATGTGACTGCCTTCCAACTTTCCAATGAAAAACACCAAAGTGTGGCATGTTGTCTCTTTAGCTAGTGGGCCTCACCCACCAGGACTCCTTTCTCACTAGTTGTGGCAGATCTCAAGGAGATTTCAGCATCGCACTTCACGGTCAAAGGCTGTCATATAACAAGATATCTATAGTTTGCTAGAATTCTGGGAAATATTCAAATCTTCATGCAATTTTAGTCCTAGTAGTGACTCAATGAAGCAATGTAAACAAAGCCCAAACATCACCCAGTGGTGAACTGCTCTGACAGTATCTTTCTCTAAAGAATAACAACTCCAGACTACTGAGAGAAACCAAAGTAATTGTGCATTCCTGAGATAAATGGTTTGTCAATCAAGAACCTCAAAAATGATTCAATTATCCTAATTTTGCTAAAGTATTTTAAAAAAACAACAGGCCACATACTGCAATCCACAATTGCTCATGCCTACTAAGTGTTTATTAGCATTGTTCCTAAGAACTATGTCAACATTAATTTCTTTTAATGTTTTAGTTGAGAAAACAGAGAGACATCAAGACACATTCCTGAGGTCACAAAGTTGGAAACAAGATTCAAACTTGAGTCTGTCTGACTCCTGAGCCAGTATTATTTTTGGTAACTAATTGTGCAGTTAAGAGGTCCTCTCCATCTCCCCCCTACTCAAATTTAGTGACAATGGTTGTAGAATCATGGAGAAAGTCCTGGTCAAAGAAAGGGTCAGGAGACCCTGGTTATTTAACCACTACTTTTCTGTGTGACCTCATATTCCCATGGATAGGAATATGTCTAAATGATTTCCAAGAGTTTAATAGTTTTGACAGTCTGTGACTCTGTGAGATTTTAAAATATTCTTATATAACAACATCCCTATGAAAAGGTCATGACCCTGTGAGTTGCCTGTAGTAGGCAGATAGGAGGATAAACCCCTTAGAGAAATTGAATTGAGTTCTCTGGGCTTATCAAAGTGGAAAAACAGGCACCTAGCTGCCAAAAACTGAAGGAGTTTAAGTCCTTGGGAGATGAACTTAGTTAAGGCAAAGGCTCCTGTGTATCAACACTGTCAGTAGCAACCTCAGTCAATGTCATAAATACATTGAACACAAGAAAAATATGTGGTTGGCTTTGCAGAAGATGATAGGGCCTATCAACCAAGGGCACATTAGACCACATTAGATATGGACTTACGGTCCAAAGACCCAGTATCTTACCCTAAGCATCCAGGCTGATCAGTAATTTTAATGGTTCCTTCCCTGCCTATGTTCAAGGCCAAAGGCATTCCATAAAAATCCAAGGCAGCTCATCTCTTTGATCCAAATTCTCCAAATTTTGACTCCTCTAACTATGACCTTCTGGCTTTTCTCATTTTGTCTGATCTCTAGTTTCTGTTGCATTGCCTCACATCTGGACAAGAAAATCTTGCTTCATTCACTAAGTTTTGTACATGCCAGACACATGCTTCTCAAAGTCAGGGATACTTATGGGAGATCTGAAAGATGAGTAAGATTTACCACACATATACAAAAAAGATTGCGGGCAAGAAGCTGGGGGTGGTGAGAAGGCAGGAAGGAGGAGACAGTTTCAGACAAATAGAAAAGTCTCAGCAAAGGACGGGGTGATCAAGAAATTAAGGACAGTTCAGTATGGCTAGAAAGCAGAGTATGCTGGGGAAATTGCAAAGGATGAAGCTGAAAATGTTAAGCACTGGATTATAGCAGCTATGGATAGACAATCCAGATTCAGCCACTTGCTAGCTGTGTGACTAGTCTCAGTTTCTTCATCATTAAGATGAAGATAGCAATTCCTACCTCCTGTAGCCCTTGGTATCCAGGATTTAATAAGTGCTTAAACAGTCACTGAATTGGAATCCGGGAATGAAAAGGGAGAATGGGAACTGAAAAAGCATGAGGCAGTGGTATTAAATTTCCCTATGGGATGTGCAGGAAAAGAAAGTGGACTTTTGGAGTTGTCCAGAGTTTCTAGTCTGGCATCCAATGAGATGACAGGGACAGGTTCAGTGCAAGTACCCAAGTCCTGTGCCAGTGATGGTTTTCTAAAATTCAGGGCACAGAATCATTGCAGCAGCTTCCTCACTCGTCATGCTGTGAGCTCTGCAGAGCCCTTAAGAAAGTTGTCAGCCGTGAGATTCTTTCCCCTCGAATGCAAACACACATGGCACAGGCATATGATTCCCATCTAGATCCACCCCCGACTTCCGGCCAGGAGACTGCTGTGTAGGCAGGACCATCTGCCTTAGAATTTGCCAGCCTAACCTGGTCCGCTGAGACAGCCCTCTTCAAGCAGTAACACACAGATCTGGCAAAATTCACACTTTTGTAAATTTCTTTCAGGGGCCTGTCCATCACTACTGTTTCCATATCCTGTCAGAAGAGGTCGACTTGGGCCAGGGACAGCTTTGCTCAGACCAAATGGATATTTATTTCTGGAAGAGAATGGGCAGCTTTTCCTTTAATCCAAGGAGCAGATGCTGGCCCAGGAGGAGAATGGTGTGAAAGTTCCACCCATCACTCTAAGGCCATAGGGTCAGGAATTGTTATTCAAAACAACAGACCCCTCCTCCCCTCAGGTTCCTGAGCATCAGTGCCCAGCTACTGCAGAGTTATTACCATCATCATCTCTGTTGGATTCTATACCCCAGTCAAATTGGCAGCATTCCTTCTATTTGCAAACAAATTGCAAAATAAGCACCCCAGGAAGGATGCAGGCTGCCCAGGAGCCAAAGACCTTCAGCCCCAATCACACTAAATCAGGGCTGCATCCTACTCTCTCAACAGTAATGGGTGCTCGCAGTGCCTCCCAATGGTTCTGGATCATTGGGCTGCCTGAACTCTCTTTTCTCCTGGAGTAAGTATCCTAAGGAAAAGGAGAGGGCAGAACATCCTGGGAAATTATAAGCAAGAATCCAACATTGGAGTCCTAGGCCATTCATAAGCTTCCTTGACACGGGGGTTTCAATTCCATAAAGATTGGTCAGGAACACAGCACCAATAGAAGTGTTCTTTGAGATGTTTTCTTCTGAGGTCTCTGCCTTAGTCTGTCATTCATGATCCTCTACAATATAGTCACTTGTTTGTGTCTAGCCTTCTCTCCTGAAATGACTCTCTTCTCCTGCCCAGTAATCCATGCAGTCCTTTGTTCACTTATCCTCAAATATGGACAAAGGACGAAACAATAACAATGACCACTGCCATTTACTAAGCAATTATTGTGTAACTGGCTCTGTGACAAATGTTTTACACATTTTCAAGCTTAATCCTAAAAAAAAAAAAAAAATTAAACCCGAGAAGTAGGTTCTCTTATTATCATCTCACATTTGAGGAAACTGAGGCTCAGATGCTGTAAGTACTTTGCCTAAGATCATAAAACTAGTATTTGAGATGTCTGAATTGAAATATCCTTATTGCTTAAAACAATTTTTCTGTAACACATCTTATTGTCCCCCTTTTACAGATGATGGAACATGTTCGAAGCTTTAGTAACATGTCCACTGTCATACAGCTTGTGGCAGACTGGGACTCCAAATAAAACCTGTCTGATTCCAAAGCCCTCACTCTTAACCTTTACTACTCATCTGCGAAAGGGAAGTTAAATTAGCTACCACCCTCTATTGGGAAAGAGAAGAAATATGTCTCATCTAACTCAGGACTCAAGTAAGATGATGTCAACGACAACCCATTGTGAACAGCAAGGCAATATTGGATATTAGTTACAATTCATATTACTTCATACGGTAAAAAATATTTTATTCAGTTACTTTAGTAATTCAGTTTCTTTTTCTTCCTTTCTAAACTTATTATTTCCACTTTGGTCTTTTTCACACTAGCTAGGACTTCTAACACATACAACGATGAGTGGCAATAGTGAGAGGGACAGCCTTGCCTCCTTCCTGATCTTAGGGTCCAGTCCCTCACCATTTACTATGGTGCAAGTTACATAGTTGTTTTGTAGACATTCTTTACCAACATGAGGAAATTCCCCTATAGTTCTAGCTTGCATAAAGTTCTAGCTTTGGGTTTTTTTCCTGAAATTATGAATAGATGTTGAATTTTGTTAATTTTTTTCTTTATCCCATTAATGTCATAGATTAGATTAATTGGTTTTCAAATATTGAACTAGTTTTACATATCTGTAACAAAAACCACTTGGTCAAGGTATATAATTCTTTTCATACATTGTCGGATTCAATTCACTAATATGAGGTCAAGGATTTTTTAATTTATGTTCACAGCAGATAGTGGTGAGTAGTTTTTCTTTCTTGTAATGCTTTTATCTGGTTTTGGTGACAATTTGCTTTTTGTCATATAAGGAAGGTAAGTATTATTCTTTTAATACTCTTTAAGTAAATCATATACTTCCCTAGAAATAAAGATTTGAGAGTCAAGTTCCAGGTCTAGCCTGTAATGGCAGCTGTAATAAAGAGAAAGAACAGGGCTTTCGAGTCACACAAACATGGGTTTGGATCCCAGTTCTGCCATTGCTGTGTGATCTGAATCAGTATTTAACTTCAGCAGACCTCTGTTCCCTAACTGGTAAGATGGACAACAATAATTTCTTCCTTGAAATGTTATATTGAAAATGTAAAAAAATAAATAAAACTAAAGTGGAGGCTACATATACATCATTAAAACACAAGACAAGGACATCGTTATGTCATTATCTTAAAAACCTAATTTTATAACAAAATCAGAGATGAACTGCTATGTTTTCATAGCTGTTCCCTGAAAAGGAGACCCATGAGTCTCCATTAATAGTCTCAGCATCCCCATACAGGCAAACATGATTTTTCCAAAGTACAAATCAGACCATGTTCCATCCCTTCTGAGAGCCCTTGAATGGCTGACTTCCCATTATTTTCAGGACAAATTCCAAGGTTTTTAACATGGCAGTTTGTGCCCTATATGATCATCACTGCCTATCTTTTCAGACACATTTCTTCCATTTGTGGGCTCTAAATTCAGCCATGGAAACAACAGCTAGCTCATTATGCTATTCTGCTAAAATTCCTTTTTGGAACTCTGTGCCTAGCAGTTTTTTTTTTTTTGTTTGTTTGTTTTTTGTTTTTTTTAATACTCAAAACTCATCTTTGGGATTCTCCCACCTCCAGGAACCTATCTTGGTTCTAAGTTGTTGTTAGAAACCCCTCCTTGGTGCTTGTGTGACCCATGCTCACCTCTCACAACTTTAATAATGATGATATAACTATCTGGGCATAATCTCTTTCTCCCACTAGATTGTGAGTTCCTTGAAAACAAGGACTACATCTTGTTCATTTGTGGTATACACAGGTGACCAGATAATGTTTGCTAATGTAGTAAGAAAATAAAGGTTCGCAGATGGCTTTTGTATCAATATCCATTATGAAGTGGACATTCATTAATCAACGTGCCTCAATTCACAGTATCATCTTTGTTAGGAGCTCTCAAATTACTGCTAGTTGTAGAATAATTAGATAGAACCTCTGCAGATTTCCTCTCCAGAGGAAAAGCAGGCAGTTAGTTTCTTATTGTAAGGGGAACCTTCCTCTTTTCTTCCTCACCTTTATCCTTCTTTCTTGTAGAGTAAGCCAACTGAGTAATAATTATGAGAACATCTACACTATAATTATCATAGCATTTAACTTGCATTGTATTGACATCTGTAAAAGAAAGAACTCTAAGAATTGATGAAGAGTGATGTATTGCCTACCTTTCTTTCAAATGCACTTTTTTATTTTAAAAATATAATCACTTTGACACATGTCTTCACAGTTTTGAAATAACTATTGAATAGATTTTATATTTTGGGGGGAACACTTGAAACAATATTAACATGCTAGAATTGGGAGAAAACAGAGACTATTAGTTTGATTCCCTTATTTTACATTAGTGAAACTGAGGTTCCCATAGGATAGCGATTTTCAACTGGTGAGCCACAAGAATTTTGAAAACAATGCAATACCTGACTATTTAGTCAAGGGAACTGACTTCTTTTCCCTAAGATTGTCAAATAAAAAAATGACAACAGCCAACACAACAATAGCCACAATAGCCATACAGTGTGAATGAACCAAATTATATCTATTTTTGTCACATTGGCATTTTTGGTGTGCCACAGAAGTTTAATAATTAGTTTACTCGTGATGTGACATGACATGGAAAGGGTTGAAAATTGCTGCCATAGGGGGCTGTGACTTCTCTAAATGTTACACGGTTAGGGGAGTAGTAGCAGGGAAAAGAAAATACATACAGGCTTCAGAAGATCTTAGGGCACGATGCCGCTCTGAGGTTCAGCTTCTCACTCTATAAAATGCTGTTAATACTGCCTGCCACACAGACATTGTAAGGATTAAGGATTATATGGAAAGCACTCAACTGACCTAACACATGCTAATTTTACTCTAAATAATAGTTATTTCATTATTATTTATGCTAAATAAGGACTACAATCTAAGGCCCTTGTTCTTTCTGCTATAAAATGTAGCTTTTTGAAATGAAACACATATTTCTACTGAAGAGTATAGTCATGAAATCCTTATGAGAGAGAGAGAAGCAGGGAAGAGATGGGGAGAAGGAGGGAAGGAAAGAAGAAAAGCAGATTTCAGCTTAAAGAATTAAAATCAGAAGAAGTACATTTTATTGTCATACAGGAGAACACTTAGGGATGAGATAAAGGAGTCACCTGGTTACAGATAGTTATTTCTCCCCCACTCTACCTAAAATACTGATAGGTGGATGAGACTGGAAAATAGGCAAAGGCCACAAGGAAATGCATCCTGATCACACACTGAACCACTTTATTTTTATCTGATTTTCCACACATGGCAGGTAGGATGAAGGATATTTTAGTCCTGCCATCTGCCCAAATGATTTTGTTGTTCTTCTCAATGAACCTCACTTACAATATCTACAAAAAATAGGCAATGTACAGTTATTGGTAAAATAAAAATTAAAATAAGTGGTGTATATAAGGGTACTTATATATATAATTATTACTAAAAAGCTTTTCAGGATGCTTTTCATCAGAGGACTTTGCTCAGATGCCAGCATATCATTAAACTAGGACCTAGTATAAACAATTACACTTACTTGAACTTTATATGGCCATATATATGTATATATGTGTATATATATTATATTACCATATATGTGAGAATATATATAGACAAATATGTACCTTATCCTTATTATACATACTAAAATTTTAGTAAATTACACTAAATTTACTAACTGCACTGACATTTACTGAGCACTTTCTATGTGCCGACACCTTTCTAAGTGCTTTATAGATATTAACTAATTTAACCCTCACAATGCTATAAAGTCAGTACTGTTTTCCTCATTTTACATAATAGAAATCTGAGGCCAGAGAAGTTAAATAACCAAGAGTTATTTTTATTACAACTGGTGCATATACCCAGGCATCTGACTCCAATCTCAACTTGTACAGCAAACTACACAACAAAACTATTTCATTTTAATTTCTGGTATTATACTAGGATTAATTTTAAGATTCTCTTTAATTTAATCAACTGATATATATAATCAGTTATGTATACATTATAGGAAATGTGACTATTCCTTAAAAAATCAATTTATCATTTACGATGTCATTAAAAAAGATTGGAAGAATATGATCAACATTTACCTTAGGTACTTGCTACTTTCATCACTGGTCTCAGAAAGTAATAGAAATTCCTTTTTCTTATGACACAACATTGAGCTAGGTTCAGAATTCACCTTTCTGGTCCTCTTACTCTGGTTAGCAAAAGGCCTTTCTGTCCTTCTTGCTATAGATTTAATACTTCTGTCTACTCCTACCCCCAAAATCATATGTTGAAACCTTAGCCCTCATGGTGATGGAATTAGGAGGTGCAGTCTCTGGGAGACAACGAGGTCATGAAGGCAGGGCCTCAGGAATGTGATCAGTGCCCTTATAAAAGAAGCCCAAGAAAGCTCCTATGCCCCCTCTGTCATGTGAGGTTACACTGAGAAGGTAGCCACATATGCAGAAGCAGGTCCACCAGACACCGAATCTGCTGGTTCTGTCGTCTTAGAGTTCCCAGCTTCCAAAGCTTTGAGAAATCCATTTTTGTTGTTTATAAGCTACCCAGTCTGTGGTATTTTGTTATGGCTGACCAAATGGACTAACACAGCTTCTATATGAATGTTGTATTAACATAGGAGGCTTTTTAAAAGCAAGGAAGTTACCTGCTCAGTTGCTGATCGAAGAAGATTCAATAGCTGCAGACTTTCTGGCTCCAAGAAATCTAGGAGCCTGCCTTTGCAACACTAAGGAGTTGTTTCCAAGATATACATATGATATCCTTTATGACAAAAGCTTAGGAATTGTTGGTTAGCAAAGAACAGAAACCCACTCAAACTGCCTTCACTGAAGTGGGGTTTATTTTAAGAATGTTATAGATATTAGGGCCCCCATAATGGGCTTTGTGGTCATTGGAAGCCAATGAGATAATTTCTGTCTCTTTCAGACCTCAGAGTCTATAATTTCTGCTATCTGTTTGTTTCATTCTTTTCTCTCTTCAATAGGCTTTTCTACTCAACTACTTGTATATGAACATCATAACCTTTATAAAGTGTGGCCTCTGGCCCAAAGCAATCAGACTTTCTCTCTGTTCCTCACAGTCAACCAATAAATTCTTTAATTTCCAGGGGAGGGGTGGGGAATGTGAATGATACAGCTTAGATCAGGTAACTATTCCAAGTCTATTCTGGAGTTAAGATCACATGGTACATATGGTTGTTTCTTCTAGGCTGTCACAATTCTTCTAGAAGAGTGTGTAGGAATGGAGAAGAAATGTGGGCACCTGAAATACAATATTACTTATCTGAAAACTTATTATTATAGTACTGCTACTCATTTTATTTCTGTTTGTATTGTCATAAAAACATGTTGTCTCTGATCTTACAAAGACTGATTATCTTGAGGGGATTCAATGGAGATTTTCAGGATCATAATCTTTTACTCTTCACTCAACATTACACATGAGAAAGTGGAGGCTAAGAAGGTTTAGAGAGGACTTCCAGCCAAGATGGAGGCGTAGGCACACTGTTCCTCCTCACACAACCAAAATAAGGACAACAAAAATTTAGAAACAAAAAAAACCCAGAACTGAGAGAAAATTGAACTGTACAGAAGTCTGACAACCAAGGACTTAAAATAGACACATTCATCCAGACAGATATGAAGAGCGGAGTCGGGCAGCCGGGTGGAGAGGTGTCACACCAAGAAAAAAGCAGTGGCTTTCAGATCCCGGGCATGCAGGCAGCAGCTGACAGACCCCAGGTGCACAGGCGGTGGCTGGCAGACCCTGGTGTGAAGTGGCAGAGGGCAGACCCAGTGAGGCACACAAGGCGACTGGCTGACTGAGCAGTCCCACATTGGCATGCAGATAAACCAAGCAAAACTGGGGAGCGAGGCAGATCATGCAGCCCACAGCCCCAGCATGGGGAAATAAAGCCTAAAGGGACCAATTGAAAACACCTGTGTGAGTTGAGGCAGTGGGAGAGACTCCCAGCCTCACAGGAGAGTTCGTTGGAGACACCCACAGGGTCCTAGAATGTACACAAGCCCACCCACCCGGGAATCAGTACCAGAAAGTCCCAATTTGCTTTTGGGAAGTGGCAGAAGGGACTGAGATCTGGGAGAGAGCAGAGCAAGCACCATTGTTCCCACGCCTGACAACCCAGCGACCTGGGTTGCCCTGCCCTGGTGAACACCTAAGGCTCTGCCCCTCATATGTAACAGGCATGACAAGACAAAAAAAAAATGGACCAAACAGAAGAACAGATCAAAGCCCCAGAGCCAATTCATGTAAGCCACCAAGAGATAGCCAACCTATCAGATGCACAGTTCAAAGCACTAGTGATCGGGATGCTCACAGAATTGGTTGATTTTGGTCACAAATTAGATGAAAAAAATGAAGGCTACACTAAGTGAAATGAAGGAAAATGCACAGGAAACCAATAGTGATGGGAAGAAAACCAGGACTCAAATCAATGGAGTAGAACAGAAGGAAGAAACAACCAAACAGAAAAGAATGAAGAAGCAAGAATTCAAAAAAATAAGGAGAGGCTTAGGAACCTCCAGGACATCTTTAAATATTCCAACAGCTGAATTATAGGGATACCAGAAGGAGAAGAGGAAGAGCAACAGCTGGAAAAGTTATTTGCACAAATAATAAAGGAGAACTTCCCCAATCTGGCAAAGGAAATAGACTTCCAGGAAGTCCAGGAAGCTCCGAGAGCCCCAAAGAACTTGGACCCAAGGAGGAACACACCAAGGCACATCATAATTACATTACCCAAGATTAAAATGAAGGACAGAATTCTAGAAGCAGCAAGGGATAAGGGGACAGTCACCTACAAAGGAGTTCCCATCAGACCGTCAGCTGATTTCTCAAAAGAGACCTTACAAGCAAGAAGGGGCTGGAAAGAAGTATTCAAAATCATGAAAGGCAAGGACCTACATCCAAGATTGCTGTATCCAGCAAAGCTTTCATTTGGAATGGAAGGGCAGATAAAGTGCTTCCCAGATAAGGTCAAGTTAAAGGAGTTCATCATCACCAAGCCCTTATTATATGAAATGTTAAAGGGACTTATCTAACAAAAAGAAGACAAAAATATGAACAGTAAAATGACAGCAAACTCAGCTATTAACAACCACACCTAAAACAAAAGCAAAAGCAAACTAAGCCAACAATAGAACAGGAACAGAACCACAGAAATAGAGATCACATGGAGGGTTAGCAATAGCAGAGTGGGAGGAGGAGAGAGGGGGAATAGGTACAGAGAATAAGTAGCATAAATAGACGGGGAGGGTAAGAATAGTATAGGAAATGTAGAATCTAAAGAACTTATGACACATGGGCATGAACTAAAGGGGGGAATGTGGGTGGGAGGGAGTGTGCAGGGTGGAGGGGAATGAAGGGGGGAAATGGGACAACTGTAATAGCATAATCAATAAAATATTTTTTAAAAAAGAAAGTTTAGATAACCTGCAATAAGGCTAAATGAACTCAGATCCTCTGATCTCTCTACCCTACATGTTGCTTCAAATGTGGCTAGATTCTCTATGAATATCCTCAAAATTCAAAATTTTGGAATATAGATATTCAGTACCAGGTAAGGCCGAGAAAGAAATTCTCTGAAACTTTCGTGTACTTTTGAACCTGGCCATTTTGTAATGAATTCTCTTTTGACAAATGGAAATTTCCACATATGGCAAGTCTGTCACTTTTTTAAAGGCTCATCCACAAACCACCATCTCTGACACTGCACACTACCTGGCCATCAACAAACAGCTACAGCTTCGTCTATTTGATAAAACCCAAAATTATCTGATGAGGTGAAGGAAAATAGTCTTTGGAGAAGAACAGACCTGAATCAGAATTCTGATTTCATCATATATAATGTTTGATCTCTGTGTCCTCATTTGCAATGTCACAGAAATAAATGATCCCCACCTAATAGGGTTAATGTGAAGATTAGAGATGCTGGAAGAGTAATACCTAAAAAAAAATCACATAAATGAATTTATGTTTCCCAAACTTATTCAGTGAGTGCCTATTAGTGCTAGCCTAGTAGCCTAAAAGTACACTAGTATTGTGTCCATGCTTCAGAGATGTGTACCTGCCTCTGCAGCCAGCCATTTTGTTTGCAGGAGATACAATGTTACTTTTATTCCTCTTGGGGACCCTCAAGTAGATAAAAATAAATAAATTTAAGAATGACCTGCCCAGTCTGATGAGACATATTGTCAGTGCTCACATACTTGTCTGAGGACACAAACCCAACTAACATTACTTTCAATTTTTTTTATTGAATTTATTAGGGTGACACTACTTAATAAAATTATATAGGTTTCAGGTGTACAATTCTATAATGCATCATCTGTATATTGTATTGTGTATTCATCACTCTGAGTCAAGACGCCTTCCATCACCATTTATCCCCCCTTTACCCTCTTCTACCTCCCCCATCCCCAGCCCCCTCTGGCAATTACAATGCTGTTGTCTGACTCTATGAGGTTTTGTTTGTTTGTTTTGGGGCTTAATCTCTTTACATTTTTCACCCAGCCCCACAACCTCCCTCCCCTCTGATGGCTGTCAGTCTGTTCTCTATCTATGAGTCTATTTCTGTTTTGTTTTAATTTTATTATGATTTTATGCTTAAGCCATTTACAAGGACAAAAGCAGTAAAGGTAAATGTTCTATTGATTACATCAGGCACAAATAAATATACATGTCAAATATTGCTACATGTATTTGGATGGTTTAAAATATAGATATATCAGATAGTCTATGTAATCAGATATTCTTTTTAATGTCTATGTAATAATTGATAAACTTTACTATAACAAAGTCATTGGGAAGTTCTGAATATAAGCAAAATGTACACTCATAATATTATAACTGGGAGCTTATTTAGTTCTTTCATTTTAAGAGATGGTGAATCAATGTCTGAAGAAAATAAATATACACTAAATCACATGGCAAATACAGAACTAGGGCTAGATCTTAAGTCTTCTTCTTTGTCCAGTGTCTTTTGTACTAGACAAAGGACTGATCATAGAACAACTTTTTTTCTTCTAACTTTTATATTTAAAGCCTAATCAGCAAAGATGCTTAAGGATGGAGACAATTTCAGTGGACAGAACAGAATGAGAAAAGGTAGGGTAGAAAGAATGCATGGGATATATTTTGAGAATAGCAAGTGAGGCAGAAAGACAGAAGTTTAGTCTTGAATCAGAAGGCTGAGAAAATAAAAAGAAACATTAACTCTACTGAGCTCCGTGTACTAGGCTATGTGATAGACACTTTACACAGTTTATCCATTTAGTCAGAGAGGTAGAATCCAGGTTATATCTCTCAGACTGTATATTTCTTGATTATAATGGACCATCTTATAGCCTGGATGCATGAGAGTTCTTGAGTACAAATTTACTGACAGTCTGATACCAATCAACTTAATCTGATCACCATTGTAAAATTGACTAGGCAGGTACATATGATGACTAGCTGAGATGTAGCAGAAAATGCTGGAATGTACAAAACAAGTTCTACTCTAGGTTCAACATTCTCTGTGACCTTTGCCAATTACTTAGCTTATAAAAATTAATATAATTGCTTTAGTAAACTCTTCCCTACTGTTGGTGATGATGTTTGTTATGTGGCTCAGATTTTCTTACATACATTGTACCTCTTTAGGTAGAGGGCTGCAAACTTTAATGTGATTAAGAATCACTTGTGGAGCTAGTACAAAATGCAGACTTCATGTGTATCTGAAGAACAAAATACACTTATACAGTGTGTTTAGAGTGACACAGGAATCAATATTAAATAAACATATTTGATAATTCTGGTGTTGATAATCCAAAGACCATGTTTTAACAAGAACTACCTAATTCAACATATACGTTGCCTTGGATATTAGGAAGTACAGTTCAGTTTTAAGCCTAATTTTCCTCTCATTATTTACCTCTGTTTACTTTATCCTTGTGTCAATGGTCCTACTTTATCATTGTGGGGTTTTGTTGATGTTGTTTTTTCACTGTTTTTAATGTATCTTACATAGCCCTCGCTACTGTTTTAACAACAGACTGTAGGGAGGCAAAAGTAGAAGCAGAAAGACCAATTACTAGACTGTAGCAGTAATCCAAACAAGCAGTATTAGTGGTTCAGACTCAGGCAGTATTGGTGGAAAAGCCAATTGGATTTTCTAAAAGATTCAATGTGGGAGGTGGCAAGAATTTCAGACATGTAGGGCTATTGTTCAGATCTTGCTATAACTCATTGATTTTCAACCTTTTTCATCTCATGGCTCATAAAAACTAATTACTAAAATTGTGCAGCACACCAAAAAACATTGTATGTTTTGCCAATCTGACAAAAAAAATTAGTATAATTTTGATTCATTTGCACAAGATGGCTATTATATTGGCTGTTATCATTTTTTATTTTTTTGACAGCCTATGAGAAAATAGGTCATTGTCCCTGACTAACTAATCAAATATTGCATGTTTTAAAGATTCTTGTGGCACACAGGTTGAAAATCGCTGCTCCGACTGATCATAAAATAATATCTAAATTGTGGTCATGATCAATGGAAGAATATAAGTCTCTCTTTAATCTATTTACATAAAATAAAATTTGAAAGATCAGCAGAATTTGATTAAGGGAGAGAGATTCTGATGTGAGGCATTCCTTTAAGTTGTAGGGTGATCCTGTAACACATGTGACTATGTGACTAAGACTCCACAGAATTTCTGGCCTCAAAGGAAGAAGCATGGGCCATTAAGTTGGCTCTTATTTATGTGTCAGACATTATTTTAAACAGTTCAAAAATACTTCAAAAAACCAAAAAAGAAACTTCTGTAGTACACATTATTGTAATTATTCCCTATATTATGAATAAGGTAGCTGATATTCAGAGAAGTTAAGAAATGTGTTCAAAGTCATAAGGAGCATGTTGGGGAGTTGGAATTTCAACCAGGCAGCCAAGCTCCAAAATACACTCCTGTTAACCACTCTATTATATTACTTCTAAAAACTTCTCTAAATCTCCAATTTCTTACATGAAAGTTGACATAATAATAGAATCTACTTCATAAGATTATTTTGAGCATAGTAAGAGTAATTACTTAGCCCTCAAATTAATAATAAATAGCTATCAGTATTATCACATGATGTTATTATAGTTGATTAAAATATTATGACATTTTTGCTGCATCTTCATATGGTTATTCTCACTTTACATATTAGTCAATTAAGACTCAGTAATGCTTAAATGATTTGCTATTTCATAGATGTGAAGGGCAGTATTTGATTTCAGATCTCATGTTCTAAGTTCTTTTTCAATTCTTCTCATTGCCTTTATCTAAAGGGTGAAGGATACACAGATATGCAAGGGCACTGAATGCCGCCTACAGTTCCCAGAAACATCACTTGAATGTCTTATTAAAAATATGTGATGTAAATGGAACCAACATGTAAGAATAAATAACTCCCCCATATATAAGCAAAACCCAGTTCCAAAACATAACAGGAAAAAATTTCTTATGCTTAATAGCAATAAAAACAAAAACTAACCTCAAATAAACAAAAGATGAAGAACCTGCATAAATAAAGTCACCCAAACTCTAGTATAAACAGAAAAAATGAAATATACAATATTCCTAGATAGAAAGAATATTGAATACATCAACTCTGCTCAAATTATTCATAGATTTACCACAATTTCAATGAAAATTCCAAATCTATTTTTAGAATGTGGAGAATGATTCCAAAAATCATCTTTTAAAATATAAGAAAAGTCAAGAATACTTTTTTAATAAAGGAAGATTTATGTTCAAATAATAAAATGCATTTACAAATTTATAGGTGTTAACACAATATTTTAATGGTATAAAAATAGCTATAAATGGAATAATACAGAAAATCCTGGAAAAGTCACTCATTTACTTATTATTCAACAAAAATTAACTGAATGTCTACTGTGTGTCAGAAACTACTCTAGACTCTGAGAATACAGAGAAATAGAATCATGAAGTTCCTATTCTAAAAAGGTCTATATTCTAGTTTTTTAATATGATAAAAAATTAAATATTTTGGTTAAAAAATAAGCTTTCCATGGAGAAAGAATAAATTTTCAACAAATGGTGTTAGGTTACTTGCTAATCACTGGGAAAGAAGTGAAGTTACATCCCTATGTGTAACTTTGTTAACACAAATTAAAGTAGATTAAAGAATAAATGTAGAAGAAGAAAGATGAGAGGGAAAAGCATGGGGAGAAGAAGAAAAAACAAAGCCAGGCCAAGCCATAGAACCCTTAAAGAGAGTATAACTGAACAAGTAGTTATATACTGCTCTTGAAAGGAAAGGGTATCTCTTTGTTTAACCAAAAAGAAATAAGACCCAAAGAAAAAAATTATGGATTTGACCATTTGAAAATCAAAACTTCTGAACATCAAAAACAGTATAAAGAACACTGAAAAGTAAGTAACAAATGGAAAATACATGCACAAAGTGTTAAGTTTACTTAATATAAAAACATTCACCTAAGAGAACAGAAAGTGTTTATCCAACAGAAAGTGGATATCCAGCAGAAAGTGTTAAGTTTACTTAATATAAAAACATTCACCTAAGAGAACAAACATACTGGAGAAAATATTTTTAAAATATATATCACTAAAAGGACTGGTATCCAAAATGCACAAAGTCCTCTTATAATTCAACAATAAGGAAACAATAACTCAATTCAAAAATTGGCTAGAAATCTGTAAATATATGGCACCAAAGAAGATAAAAATGGCAAATAAGCATATAAAAAGATGTTTGACCTCATATATTATTAGGAAATTGCAAATTAAAACAATGATACCACTACACACCTTAAAATGGCCAAAATCCAAAACACTGACAACACCAAATGCGAGTGAAAATGTGTAGTTACAAGAACTCTCATTTATTGCTGCAAAATGGTACAGCCATTTGGAAGACGGTTTGATTGTTTCTAACAACACTAAATATATTCTTGCCATGTGATCCACCCATCATGATCCCTGGCATTTATCCAAATGAGTTGAAACTTATGTCAATACAAAACCCTACACACTTGTGTTTATAGGAGCTTTATTCATAATTTCCAAAACTTGGAAGCAATCAAGATATCCTTCAATAGGTGAATAGATAAACTATGATAATCTATACAATGGAATATTATTTAGTAATAAAAAGATATAAGCTCTAAGTCATTAAAAAATGAAGGAAACTTAAATGCACATTGCTAAGTGAAAGAAGCCAATCTGAAAAGACAACATACTGTATGATTCCAATTATATGGCTTTCTGAAAATAGCAAAAGAAAAAAAATGCAGACAGTTAAAGATCAATGGTTGCCATGGAAGGAAAGAGGGATGAATAGGTGGAGCACAGTGGATTTTTAAAAATGTTATTCTGTTTAAAACTGTAATGGTAGATGTATGTCATTTTATATTTGTCAAAATCCATAGAATATACAACACAAAGAGTGAACCCTAATGTACTAGTGCACCTTAACGAATAGACTTTAGTTAACAGTAGTTTTGTTGATACTGATTCCTCAATTGTAATAAATATACCTCATACAAGATGCTATATAATAGGAGAATGTGGGGGTGTTTGGCAAGAGGTTATATAACCTCCTGGAGTATTTGCTTTTGATTTTTGTTTTTGTAAGCCAAAAACTGCTAAAAGAAAGAAGGTCTATTAATTTTTAAAAAGTTCTCACAACCAAAAAATTATTACTTCTAAGAGAGAGAGGGAGAGAGAGAATGTGAACAAGCAAGTTGCAAAAGAAAAAAAAAATTAGAAGAAAACTATAAATTGCTATTACACTTACTGAAAATGTCTAACCTAACCAGTAAATAAAGTTAAATCATAGTTTTGAAAGCAATCAGAGAGGCTCATACATTTAGACACTACTAGAGAGAATATTAAAAAGCAAAACTTGGAGGGAATTTTATTTAAATGGTTCAATGTGTTTTATTTGTATTTACTTTTATTTTTATTATTTTATATTATATATTCTGTTTGTATATTTCTTTTTTATTATATATCAGGATGATATTGAATAATAAGATTATATAGGTATCAAAGATACATTTCTATGATAGATGATCAATATATTGCATTGTGTGCCCACTACCCAAAGTCATATATTTGGTCTCTTTTACCCTTTACTACACCCTCCACTGCCCTCTTCTGTCTGATAATCACCATATTGTTGTCTGTGTCTGTGAGTTTCAGTTTTATATCCTGCATATGAGTGAAGTATTTTAAATATACATAACCTCAATTCCATATCCAGGAATCTGACCTAACAAAATAATCATGGTAAACATAAAATCGTTTATTACAGTACTATTTATTATAGAATTTAATTGTCTGACACTAAGGGATTGATGAAATAAATTATTGTGCAGCCAAAAATGATCTGAGATTATTTCAAAAGAATTTTATATGAAAGTATTTAATGTATAGAAACTATTTAGACTGTATTGCCAAGTGGAAGATAAAGCAGTTTTACAAAATAGTTTCATATTACCTAATTTTTATAAAAAAATTGCAAATTGCAAACAGTTTTTCCTTTTTGACTTTTTATATATCTCTGGTTAGCTAGCTGTCTGTGGAGACAAAACAAGTAAAATTGTAGAAACAGTGTTTTTTTCTTTTCAATTGAGTTATGAACAGTTTTTATTTTATTCATCTTAATTATCTATATTTTCTATAATTTCCACAAGTAATATGTACAGCATTTGTTATAAAAAATAGAATGTAGTGGCCAAGAGAAGAGGTTCTGGAGTTATCTTCACTGTATATACCTTAAGCTAGTTTCTTGGCCTTTCCACACCTCAGTTTGTACCTATGGAGAATGAAAATCCTCCTTATTTTGAGGAATAAATATGATTAGTGTTAAATATTTAACAGTGTTTTTCCCACATGATGAATAAATATTAATATTCTCATTGTTTATTAATGATGATATTAATGATGATAATACATAATATTAATATAAAGGGAGCTCAGAATTAAGGGACAGGACCAAAGCCCATTTACCTCCAGTGAAACATAATATTCAGAACTAAGAAGAAGTAGGAACTAGGCTTAGATATCCCTACAATTATACAATATAACAATGGCTAGCCTGACTGAGTTTCTGATTCTGTGCTATACATGTCTCAATGCAAATTAAGAAAACAATCTTCAAACAAATCCAAGCAGGCACAAAAGAACAGGCAGAACTCTGTGTTACCTCAGTTACACAGTGATAATTAAAACCAGACATTTGAAACACCCACTTCAGATATCTAACACCCTTAATATAATACTGTAAAGATGTCAGCTTCACCTAATACTGTAATTATTATATATGTCTTGCTCTTATGAGTATTTTTGGGTAGACATAATTTTATTTCACTTGCTAGTTCTTTATTTCAAAAAAATTTTAAATCACATCAATGAAAATGTCAATTAGTCAATTGCTTAAAGTATAATAGTATTTTCTTGCATTTCCAGATGAGTAACTGCTCAATGTCATTGGGCAAATGCAAGGAAACAGATTAGCCAACAAAATGAAAACTAGAGCTGGCTGATCAGCTTTGTGGAGTGACAAAAAAGTGTTTTTTGAAGTTGTGGAGACCTAGGATCAAATTCCAACTTTTCACATAATATTTATTGACAGATTACTATGTGTAAGGCTTTCTTCTATGTACCTTTACATGACTGTGTAATCTTGGGCAAATTACTTAGTCTTCCTGAGCCTCAGTTTACTCAACTGTGAATTAGCAATGAAGCTTCAATTCATCCCACTATTAATATTTGGACAAATGCATTATTTTATTGATAGGTATATAAAATATAGGATATTTAAATGCAAATGATGGTCATGATGATGAGGACAGTAAACACATGGGGCTTACTATGTGCTGAGCACTACTCTAAATGCTTTATACACATAAACTAATTTAATCTTAACAATCCAAAGAGTAAGAAACTGAGGCACAGAGACTTTAGATAATTTTTAAAAGGTAAGAGCTAATAAGCCAAATTGAAAGACAGGCAGTCTGACTTCACAGTTGGTATTGGTATTCTTTTTTTTTTTACTGTAAAATGCAATTTTATTTATTTTTTTGTTGCTCAATTATAGTTATCCCCATTTTTCCTACATTCCTCTCCCCTGCCCTACCCACCTCCTTGCAACATTCAATCCTTCCCTCCCAGTTGGCTTTGTCCATGGATCCTTCATACATGGTCCTTGACTTGACTCTTCTCCTTCTTTCCCCTATTATCCTTCTCCCCCCGTCCCTCTGGTGACTGTCAGTTTATTCTTTATTTCCATGTGTGTGGTTCTATTTTGCTTGCTTGTTTGTTTTGTTGATTATATTCCACTTATAGGTGAGATCACATGGTATTTGTCTTTCACTGCCTGGCCAGTATTCTTAATCATTAGACCATAAAGTCACTCTGTTACAATTAGTCTGATCCTATAGCTGAAGATGTGATCCTCAGCCATTTGGAAATGCACTGTCTGTGAAGTGCCTTGCTTGCATAAAATTAATTTTTCCTTGAGAAATGCGATTCTGCCTACTTTAGAAAATGGAGAATTGAGTTCTAATTGCCTTCAAAAGCTATGTCCACACCATCCCTGCTAGACTCAATTTAGAGGTAAATGCAAGGTTAGATTTTCCCTAATCATAAAAATAATGATAAACATCTTGCATTTATGAAATATATATGGAATATGCTAAGCACTTTATATGCACAATCTCATTACATTCTCATGAAAATCCAGTAATATCAATATTTCCAGCCTGTATTACAGATGAAAAAACTGAGGCTTAGCGAGGTTAACTAACTTGTCCAAATCTGCATAGGTAATAAATGGCAAAGTGAGGTTATGAAATCAACTCTACTTGACCCAGGTACTCTTAAACATTACTCTGTTTTACTATCACACTAACTCAGGTGGAATTTGAGATGGAGTTGGACTGAGTGGGCCAGGACAGGGAAGTTGATTAAGGAGGGAAATGACTGTAGAGATCTGATAGAATAACAAGGATCTGTCATGATTAGATTTACATAGAGGTGGGCAACCTTTAAAAGTGGCATAAAATGGAGTTTTGAAAACTTAAATAAGAAGTGAGAGATAATTTTGCAATGATTTCATTTTTACTACAAAAATATAAGTTTACTCTGAAAATCCAAACAAAATAATAAAATACAAACTAGAAAGAAAAAATGAAATATGGTCCAAATTTATAAAAAGAAAAAATGCTTTAATGTAACATTGATATGTTTTTCTCTAAACATAAATGTTTTGTCACCTAATTAAAAAATACAAAACAGGGGAAGGAAGATGGCGGTACAGTAGGAGGGAGCACATTCCACTTCCCCCTACACATGGGAGAAAAACCTGGCCAATCTACAGCAGAACAGAGCAAACAGCCATCAGAAACACAGCATATTTGAAAACAGGAGATCAAAAATTGTAGCAGACATTGAAAAACCAGATGGTAAGGAGAGTACTTCAGAACAATAAGAGCCCTGGGAGCAGCTCAGAGACCAGGGTGGCTGAGGCCCCAGCCCAGCGCTCGCCAGGCTCACCACAGGACTCTAGGGAGGAAGCCAGGTCAACCACTCCCTCCCTAGCCAAACAAGGTTTCAGCAGCACCAGGATAAACCTGGTTGCTTGAAATCTCACAGAGAGGAGTTAAGGGTCTCAGTGGCAAACAAGCTGGGGATGTGAACACCCATGCATAGCCTTGGGAGGACTGCACACCAGAGTTTGCGTGACTGTTGGCACCTGTGCATGACCGCAGACTGCTGCCAGATCATAGGCGCCCATGCGCAACTGGGGTAGGTGCACACTGCATAGGAGACCTGAGCTCACACCCATAAACTGGGGAAAGTGCGCGCTCCCTAGGAGGCTCAGAACAGCTGAGGCCCTGTGCAGAGAGGCCCCGGGCTAGCTCTGAGGAGAGTAGCCCAAAGATAACTGAGTGCTGAACAGGGAGATAAGTGATACTGTCACCCCTCAGCCATTGCAGCCAGCAAGACAGAAACACCGGCTTGGCAAGATTGAAAACAGCAAGAGTTGTGGGGAGTTTTTTGTTGTTGTTTTGTTTTTTTAATTTTTTTATTATTTTTTCATTATTTTTATCTTTTTTTACCCCTCAACTTCTTTTGCTTCTTGTTCCTTCATTCTTGTTTTATTCCTTCTTCCTTTCTTTCTAATTTTATATCTTCTTCCTTCCTCTTTTTTTCTTCTTCTTTCTTCTTTTCTTTCTTCTCTTTTCATTTTTTTCTTCCTCTTTTCTCTTTTTAAATACCCATAAGTGAGACAAAAACAAAACAAAACAAAACAAAATCCTGGAACAGTGAAAAAAATAGAGTTGGTCCCAAAGAGGGGGCATTTCAACAGCTGAGACAGTGGAAGCTGTGAACACCAGAATACCCGGAGGAGACAACACCACTGAATCTCACAGATATTCTAGCACAGAAGTTCACACCATAAACCCAGTGAGCCAGAACAGATCAATTTAAGAAGCCGAGGCTACCAAGAAGAGCCTCACAAACAATGGGAAGACAAAGAAACAATCCCTAAATGAAAGGAAAGGAGAAAGTCCCAGAAAGAACGCTAAATGAAACAGAGGCAACTCACCTATCAGATATCGAGTTCAAAGCAATGGTTCTCAGGAAGCTCCATGAGCTCTCAGTGAGCTACCAGAGACTACAGGGGAGATACAGAAAAGAATACAAGAAGAAATAATGAACAAAAACTTCTCAAGCTTAAAGAAAAACCATCTACACATCCGAACAAGCTCAAAGAAATCCAGGTCATACACTTCTCATCAAATAATCAAATTCTCCAGACAAAGAGGAAGAGAGGATCTTGAAAGCATCAAAAGAAAATGATTCAGCAGATACCAGACATTCTCCACAGGACTGACACTGCTTTCTTAACAAAAACATGAAGCCAGATAGAAGTGTGAAGCCTTATTCAAAGTGCTGGAAAACTTTCAAACAAGAATTCAATATCTAGAAAATTTTTCCTTCAAAAAGGAAGAAAAATTAAGACTTTTTCAGATAAGCAAAAACAAATATTTTGTCACTAGTAGAACTTCCTTATAAGAAATACTAAAGAGAATCTTTCAGGTTGAAATGAAGGGGCACTAGAGAGTAATTCATATCCCCATGAAAAAGCAAAGTAGCTACTAAGGCAATATAAAGTATTAATGTATCTTTTCTCTCATTGCTCCATTTATTGAAAATAAAATTTCATAAAGCAACAATTAAACCATTTTATGTATATGCATAAAGAAGTAAATTGTAAGACAATAAAGAAGAGAGGAGTGATGCAACTAAATACAAGCAGAAGTTTTGCATACTTCTGAAATTAAATTGTTATTAATCCACACTAGATTGTTATAAATTAAGATGTTAACTGTGAACCCCAAGACAACCACTAAGGAAGTTAACTTAAAATATTTTAAAAGAACAGAATTAAAATGGTACTTTACAAATTAGTTAAGACAAAAGAAGGTATTAACACAGGAATAGAGAAACAAAAGAAACAAAGAAAACTACAAACATCACTGAAAGAAACTGAATACCTAAATAGATGAAAAATATATATACCAGGTTCATGAATGGAAAGACTCAATATTGTTAAGATACCAATTCTCCCAAAATTGGCTATAATTTCAGTGCAATCCCAAGCAGAAAGAAAACCAAGAAGACTGGATATCATGATAAATTTCCTCCAAGTAAAAAATTAATGTGCACAACCTGAAAATAATTTAAAAATAAGTATTTTGGATCTTTCACCTAATAAGGGAGAAAACCTCCATTAAAATTATAAAATTTAAAAAGGTAAAAATATTTGGCATATATATAGGGGGGTGCTACATGAGAAATCATGGAATATTTAGTTAATGAAGTGAAAAATCTCAATAGAGGAGACTGAAAATTAACTTAATGAATAAATAAGGATGTAATGTTGGTGAATTCTTCTAGAACAAGAAGATATAAAAATATTCCATCAACAAAAGGCACTTAAGAAACATGGAGAACACAGATAAAAGTTTCCATACAAGTCTAATAGTACTGTTAGAAGAAAGGAGAGAATAGCAGAAAACAATATTCAAAGATATAATTGCTAAGAATTTTCTATAATTGAAGAAACCCATTAATTCTCAGATGAAAAACATACCTAGTACAAAACAGAATAAATATAAGTGAATCCACACACTACGGTGCACTGGAATACATCAAGGATAAAGTGAAAATACATAATTATTATTAAACTTTAAGGAGATTATGCAGATAAAAATTTAATATGAAATTGAAGATTTCAGAGAAAATAAACTTGGTAAGAGCAGCAGATAGAGCCCTGCATCCAACAAATTAAATTATATATTATTTCCAAGTAAATAGAGAACATTCACAATAATGGGGTATTAGGACACAAAGAAAATATCAAGATCCTGGAAGATGGCAGCGCTGTAGGAGGAGGCTGATTCCACTTTCCCCTACACCCTGGAGAAAAACCTAGCCGATCTACAGAGGAACATAGCAAACAGCCAACAGTACCACAGCATATATGAAAATAGGAGATCAAAAACTGTAGTGGACGTTGAAAAACCAGACAGTAAGGAGAATTCTTCAGGACAATAAGAGCCCAGGGATCAGCGTGTAGACCAGGGTGGCTGAAGCCCCAGGCCGATGCTTGCCAGGTCTGCCACAGGACTATAGGGAAGGAACAGGGTCAACCACTTGCTGCCCGGCCAAACAAGGGTTGAGCAACAACAGGAGACAACTGGTTGCTTGAAGTGGCAGAGAGAGAAGTTAAGATCTGAGTGGCAAACACACTAGGTCTGTGAGCACCCACGCATAGCCCTGGGTGGAGTGCTCCCTGGAGCCTATGCGACCGCAACTGGAGGAGGGGGCTTCGTGGAAGACCTGTAGCCTGTGCCAGGAACCTGGGGAGTGCGAGTGATTCCTGGGAGAACCAGAGCCCATGCATGCAAACCAGGGAGTGAGCATGATCCGTGAAAAACCCAGAGCTCACGCCTGTGAACTTAGGGTGAGCGCACCCACTGCAGGAAATCCAGAACGGACACCCATAAACTCGGGCAGTGCATGCACTACACAGGAGAAATGGAGCTCATATCCTTAAACCTGGGGAGTGCACACAATCTGTGGGAAATCTGGAGCTCACCCCGGTGAAACCAGGGTGAGCGTGCAAAATGCAGGAAACCCACGGAGCCCACATTCATAAACTCTGGCAGTGCACACATTCTCAAGGAAATCTGGAACCCCCGTCCATAAACAAGGGAGTCACACACACAGTAGGAGACCTGGAGCTCATACCCATATACTTGAGGACAGCATGTGTTCCCCAGGAGGCCCAGAGCCCATGCCCTGAGGCTCTTTGCAAAGAGGTGAGATCTGGGGAGAGTGCCCAGCTAGCCCTGGGGAGAGTAGCCCAAAGCTGACTCAGTGCTGAACACTGAGACAATAGGCAGCCAGCAAGACCAGAAAAACCTGCTTGGCAAGTTTGAAACCAGCAAGAGTTTTTTAGGTTATTTTCTTTTTAATAACATTTTTTTATTTTTTATTATTTTTATCTTTTTCATCCCTCAATTCCTTTTGCTTCTCTTTACTTCTTTCTTCTTTAATTTATTCTTCCTTTCTTTCCAATTTTATCTCTTCTTCATTCCTCTTTTTTTCTTTTTTCATTTTTTTCTTTCCTCTTTTTAAATACCCACCAGTGAGACAAAAAAAAAAAAAAAAAAAAAAAAAAAAAAAAAAAAAAAAAAAAAAAAAAAAAAAAAAAAAAAAAAAAAAAAAAAAAAAAAAAAACCTGGAACTGTGAAAAAACCAGAGTTGGTCCCAAAGAGGAGGCATTTCAACAGCTGAGACACTGGAAGCCGTGAACACCAGGATACCAGCAGAAGACAGCACCACTGAATCTCACAGGTATTCTGCCACGGAAGTTCATACCATAAACCCAGGGAACCAGAACAGATAAATTTAAGAAGCTGAGGCTAACAAGAAGAGTCTCACAAACAATGGGAAGACAAAGAAACAATCCCTAAATGAAAGAAAAGGAGGAAGCTCCAGAAAGAATGCTAAATGAAACAGAGGCAACTCAATTACCAGATTTTGAGTTCAAAGCAATGATTGTCAGGAAGCTCCATGAGCTCTCAATGAGCTACCAGAAACTACAGGGAAGCTACCATGAACTCACTGCAAACTATATCAACATGAAAAAGGAAATAGAAACTATCCACAAGGGCCAAGAGGAAATGAAGAACACAATTTCTGAACTGAAGAACACAGTGGAAGGAATGAAAAGCAGAATTGATGAAGCAGAAGATTGGATCAGCGAGTTGGAGGACAAAGTAGAAAAAATCAGCCAGAAGGAGCAAGAAAAGGAAAAGAGGCTTAGAAAGAATGAAGAAGGATTAAGAGAAATGCAAGACATTACGAAATGTAATAATATCCGTATAATAGGGATACCAGAGGGAGAAGAAGAAAAGCAAGGAATAGAAAACCTATTTGAAAAAGTAATGATGGAAAACTTCCCTAATTTGATGAGAGAAAAAGTCACACAAAGAGTCCCACTCAAGAAGAACCCAAAGAGGCCCACTTCAAGACAAATCATAACTAAAATGGCAAAATTCCAAGACAAAGAGAGAATCTTAAAGGCAGCAAGAGAGAAAAAGAAAGTAACATACAAGGGAGCCCCGATAAGGTTAGCAGCTGACTTCTCAATGGAAACGCTCCAAGCCAGAAGAGAATGGCAAGAAATATTCCAAGTAATGAGAACCAAAGGCCTGCAATCAAGACTACTTTACCCAGCAAGGTTTTAATCAGGATAGAAGGCCAAATAAGGAACTTCCCAGACAAAAGAAGTCTAAAGGAATACACCTCTACCAAATCAGTTCTGCAAGAGATACTAAAGGGACTGCTTTAAGGAAAGGAAGGAAAAGAGAGAGAGAGAGAGCAACACAGGTATGAAAATGGCAATGAATAAGTACCTATCAATAATGACCTTAAACGTAAATGGATTAAATACTCCAATCAAAAGACATAGAATAGCTGAATGGATAAGAAAGCATGACCCACACATATGCTGCCTACAGGAGACCCATCTCAGGACAAAAGACCTACACAGATTCAACGTGAAGGGCTGGAAACCAATTTTCCAAGCAAACGGACAGGAAGAAAAAGCCGGGGTAGCAATACTCATATCAGACAAAATAGACTTCAAAAGAAGGGCCATAAAGACAGACCCAGAAGGTCACTTCATAATATGCAAGGGAAGAATCCACCAAGAAGACATAAACATCGTAAATATACATGCACCCAACACAGAAGCACCTAAATACATCAAGAAAATCTTAACAAGACTTCAAGAAAGATATTGACAGCAACACAATTATAGTAGGATATTTTAACACCCCACTGTCAAAGATGGATAGATCTTCCAAACAAAATATCAACAAAGATGTTGTGGCATTGAACAACACTCTAGATGAAATGGACTTAACTGATATATATTGAGCCCTTCATACCAAAGAAACTAAATACATTCTTTTCAAATGCACAAGGAATATTTTCAAAGATAGACCACATGATAGGACACAAAACAAGCCTCAACAAATTCAAGAAAAATGAAATCATACCAAGCATTTTCTCCAACCACAAGGCACTGAAACTAAAAATCAACCCCAAGGGGAAAAACTCAAAATATTCAGAATCATGGAGATTGAAGAGCATGCTATTAAATAATGAATGGGTCAAGAATGAAATTAGGGAGGGAATCAAAAAGTTTCTGGAAACAAACAAAAATGAACTCACAATGACCCAAAACTTATGGGACACAGGAAAGGCAGTCCTCAGAGGGAAGTTCATAGTGATACAGGCCTACCTAAAAAGAGATAGAAACATTTCAAACAAATGACTTAATCCAATGCCTACAAGAACTTGAGGAACAACAACAAAGATAGCCCAGAGCAAGTAGAAGGAAGGAAATAACCAAGATCACACCAGAATTAAATGACATAGAGACTAAAAGCACAGTTCTAAGGATCAATAAATTCAGGAGCTGGTTCTTTGAAAAGATAAATAAAAATGACAAGCCTTTAAGAGAC
>PVKU01002398.1:50262-230440 GCA_004027475.1 Anoura caudifer
GAGAGATTACAACTGACACCACAGAAATACAAAGGATTGTAAGAAATTACTATGAAGAACTGTATGCCAAGAAATTTGAAAACCTAGGTGAAATGGACAAGTTTCTAGAAAAATATAATCTCCCAAAACTCAATGAAGAAGAAGCAGAAAGCCTGAACAGACCAATAACAGCAGATGAAATTGAAGCAGTAATCAAAAACTCCTGACACACAAAAGCCTTGGACCAGATGGTTTCACAGGAAAATTTTACAAAGCATTTAAGGAAGAACTAACCCCTATCCTTCAGAGATTTTTCAAAAAAATCCAAAATGATGGAAGACTCCCAAACTCTTTTTATGAAGCCAGCATCATCCTAACCCCCAAACCAGATAAAGACACAACTAGGAAAGAAAACTTCAGGCCCATATTGCTGATGAACATAGACACTAAAATCCTCAACAAAATATTGGCAAACTGCATCCAACAATACATTAAAAAGATCATATACCATGACCAAGTGGGATTCATCCCTGGGATGCAAAGATGGTTCAACATTTGCAAATCAGTAAATGTAATACATCACATAAACAAAAGCAAAGACAAAAATCACATCATCATGTCAACAGACGTGGAAAAAGCATTTGATAAGGTACAGCACCCATTTACGATAAAAACACTCAGCAAAGTGGGAATTGAGGGAGCATTCCTCAACAGAATCAAGGCCATATATGAGAGACCTACAGCCAACATCATACTCAATGGGCAAAAACTAAACTCTTTTCCACTAAGATCAGGAACAAGACAAGGTTGTCCACTTTTACCACTTCTATTCAATATAGTATTGGAAGTCTTAGCCACAGCAATTAGACAAGAAAAGAAAATAAATGGCATTCAATTGGAAAGGAGGAAACAAAACTATCATTATTTGCAGATGACATGATAGTGTACATAGAAAATTCTATAGGCTCGGGCAAAAAACTGCTCGACCTAGTAAATGAATTTGTATCCTGCCAAACAGCAGGATACAAAGTCAATATCCAGAAAACAAAGGCATTTTTGTATAGGAACAACGAAAGAGCAGAAGCAGAAGTCAAGGAAAAAATCCCATTCGATATAGCAAAACGAAAAATAAAATACCTAGGAATAAACCTAACCAAGGAGGTAAAAGACCTGTACACAGAAAACTACACAACACTGAAGAAAGAAATCAAGGAAGACACAAACAAATGGAAACATATACCATGTTCATGGATTGGAAGAATTAAAATCACCAAAATGCCCATACTACCCAAAGCAATTTACAGATTCAATGCAATACCTATTAAAGCACCAATGGCATATTTCACAGATATAGAACAAACACTTCAAAAATTTATATGGAACCATAAACAACCTTGAATAGCTGCAGCAATTTTGAGAAAGAAGAGCAAAGTAAGAGGGATCACAATACCTGACACCAAACTGTATTACAAGGCCACTGTAATCAAAACAGCCTGGCACTGGCACAAAAACAGACACATGGACCAGTGGAACAGAACAGAGAGCCCAGAAATAAACCCAAGTCTCTACGGTCAATTAATATTCAAGAAAGGAGGCAGCAACATAAAATGGAGTAAAAATAGCTTCTTCAACAAGTGGTGTTTGGAGAACTGGACACCTACGTACAAAAATATGAGACTCGAGCTCTAACTTACACCATACACAAAAATAAATTCAAGGTGGAGAAAAGATTTAAATATGAGCCGTGACACCTTTAAAGTCCTAGAGGAGAACAAAGGCAGAAAAATCTCAGATATTTCACAGAGCAACATTTTTACTGATATGTCCCCTAAAGCAAGGGACATAAAGGAAAGCATAAACAAATGGGATCTCATCAAAATAAAAAGCTTCTGCATGGCTAAAGAAAAGAGTATTAAAATAAAAAGAGAACCAACTGTATGGGAAAACATATTTGCCAATGATACCTCAGACAAGGGTTTAATCTCCAAAATATATAAAGAACTTACATGACTCCACTCTAAGAAGACAAGAACCCAATTAAAAAATGGGCAAAAGACTTGAACAGACACTTCTCCAAGGAGGAAATACAGAGGATCCAGAGACATATGAAAAGATGCTCCATATTGCTAGCTATCAGAGAGATGCAAATTAAAACCACAATGAGATAGCACTTCACACCTGTCAGAATGGCCATCATAAACAAAGGAACAAACAACAAGTGTTGGAGAGGTTGTGGAGAAAAGGGGACCCTAGTGCACTGTTGGTGGTACTGCAGACTGGTACAACCACTATGGAAAGCAGTATGGATTTTTCTAAGAAAACTAAAAATGGACCTACGTTTTGACCCAGCAATTCCACTGCTTGGATTATATCCTAAGAATCCTGAAACACCAGTCCAAAAGAACCTATGCACCCCCATGTTCATAGCAGCACAATTTACAATAGCCAAGTGTTGGAAGCAACCTAGGTGCCCATCAGTAAATGAATGCATCCAAAAACTATGGTACATTTACACAATGGAATTCTATGCAGCAGAAAGAAAGAAAGAAGGAGCTCCTGCCCTTCATGACAGCATGGATGGAACTAGAGAGCATTATGCTAAATGAAATCAGCCAGGAGGTGAAAGACAAATACCATATGATCTCACCTTTAACAGGAACCTAATCAACAGAAGAAACAAACAAGCATAATATAGCCAAAGACACTGAAATTGAGACCAAGAGAGGAGAGGCATAAGAATTTCAAGGGAAAGGGGGGAAGGGTTTAGAGCAACAAGTATAAAAGACACATGGACAAAAGCTGGGGGTGGTTGGAAAAGGGAGGGAGGTGGGGAGGGCTGGGGCGGTGGGCTGGGATGGGAATAAAAGACAGAAAACTGTACAAGAACAACAATTAAAAAAGAAGACAAACAGGCTAATAATTCCCTTGCAGTGGTGGTGATTGAAGAATATTTTAAGACAAGAAGCAGTTTTTCATTTTTTGTGATGTCAATCCTTTCTTCAACACTTCCAACTCCAACTAACTCTAATACACTTAATACTTTAGGAGAATTGTGGTGTTGGTAATTGTGGTTATGTGTAGGTGTGTATATTAGTTAAAAATATGTATAGCTGCAAGATACAAAAAATAATTATAATGTCTTAAACTCAGTAAAAGCTTATTTTTCTCCAACATTAAAAATTGGAATTATATACTCCAAAAATGGTAAGGTGACTCTGCCATTATCAAAACCTAGTCTTTCTCTATTTTGCTATCCATCACCAACTGAAGCATGCTACCTCATGGTCCTTGATAGCTGCTCAAATTCTAGTCAACATGCTCTATATCCCCTCCTTCAGGAAAGGGAAATACAAAACATCCTATGACTTTTCCTTTAAGGATCATGCTTCCCAAAAGACATGCACTCATCTGACATTTATCTAGCTAAAAGATAGTATGGAGATTGAAGGGTTATTAATTAATTTCATAGTTGCCAGACTTGTATTTAGCTCAATTTTTGACAGTTTTGAGTGATGGTTGATTGTTCTATATTTTAGTTGTAATTCTGACATGGTTGTGCAAAGAGGCAAGCCACATCTGCCTGATGCTGCCATCTTGACCAGAAGTCTCTCTGATTGTTCTCAATTAATGTCTTAATTTGATAATTATCAAATTCAAGTGCTCTACCTGACCATCTTCCAGCAAGAAATCTCCAGCACAAAACTTCACAAACCACTTTTGACACATTAGATCAGTCACAGCACCTTCTCTACACTGCACAAATCTTTTCTTTTTGTGTGTGTTTTAGTTGTGTTTTTACCTTTCTTGAACTAATAAAGAACAATATGTCAAAAATATTGTGTACGTTGTTCCATCTTTAATAAAATGGCTACATAAAAATTTACTAATTTTGATATTTTTTTAAAAATGCACACTGATGTGACAGCTGTCCCAATCAGCTGTCACATCTAACAAAATTTAACAAAATTTTTTTGACTGAAGTTAAAGACAACTAAGCACTACTAGAGCCATCTTTTTTAAAAAATTGTTGTTCAAGTATAGTTGTTTCCATTTTCACCCCACCATGGCCCCCCATTGCACCCATCCCTGCCTTTTGCCCTCTAACCTATCCCTGCTAGCTTTGTCCAAGTTTCCTTTATACATGTCCCTTGAAGGATGTCCCCTTATTTTCCCCCATTATCCTTCTCCCCCAACCCCTCTGGTTACTGTCAGTTTGTTCTTTATTTCAAAACCTAACAAATATTTTTAGCCAACCCATACAATAGCTTTATTAACTCAAAAGAACGTCCCTCACTACTGTAAACTTCCTTTTGACTGTATCTATCTATGCCTTACTCACTACTTGTCAAAAAGGAGGTGACCAGGAATTGCTTGTGTGATCTTGTGAAGAAACAGGGAATGAAAGGAGAGGTGAAGAAATTAGACATTCATGTTTTATAATCATTGTGATGTTTGTTTCCTATTTAGAACCAGAAATGTAACTACATAACTTCCTTTAACATTCTTTTGAGAGAAAAAAGAAGCTCATGGTATAAAAGCATTTAAATGAAGTTTGGTATTTGTCTTTTAGACTCCAAGTCTAAAAACCCTATTTAACATTTCTATAGTATTTAACATTTCCAAAGTACTACTCAATGTTAATTAGCTAATCCTAATGTTCTGCAAGGTAGGTCAATATTATGATCCTCTCTGAAAACTTAAGAAAAAGAAAATTAAAAGGTATTTTGACTTCCTCTTTCAGGGTGTAAGACACTGCTGAATGTTTTTACAAATATAAAATTGTGTTTTGGAATAGAAATTATAAAAGTTTAGAAGCTAAAGAAAGTTGAGTGGAATTCTTCCTTTTACTATGGAGCAATGTATAAAATGCCAAAAGGGACATGGATTTAAGACTCCGCAGCTAGTCATTTCAGGCCCAAACTGACTGGCTTCTTATCCCAGGAAGAGGACAGGGGATTAGGCAGAAAAACTGACCGAGGAAATCAGGAACACTAGACACCAGATTTAGGGCAATAAGAAAGACTTCAGAGCCCATTTATGTGCTGGTGGGTTGTGTTAGGTGACAGACCTCTTGGCATGATCAGGATTGGCTCAAGGACTGAGAAGCAGGGAAGATGTTAAATAAATGTAAAGGTCAAAGTTTCTGTGGCTGCAGCTGAGAGACTCTAGACAGAAGCTGACATTTTTTTCTACAAAGTTTACACCCTAGGGCTATAGCTTCACTTAGCAAAAGGACAGCAGACCAGACAAGGCTCCATTTGCTCATTTCTCTATCCTTGTGTCCTTCTACTCAGCAGCCTTCTCACAACTCCGTGTGTGAAGCATGCAAATAGAAGGATGATTAGAACTAAAAATGAAACTGCCTTTTGACCAGGCAATTCCACTGCTGGAATTATACCCTAAGAATCCTGAAACATCAATTCAAAAGAACCTATGCACCCCAATGTTCATAGCAGCACAATTTACAATAGCCAAGTGCTAGAAACAGACTAAGTGCCCATCGGTAAATGAGTGGATCAAAATACTGTGGTACATTTACACAATGGAATACTATGCAGCAGAAAGAAAGAAGGAGCTCCTACCCTTCGTGACAGCATGGGTGGAACTGGAGAGCATTATGCTAAGTGAAATAAGCCAGGAAGTGAAAGACAAATACCATATGATATCACCTATAAGTGGAACCTAATAAAAAAAAGACAACAAAATAGAACCAAAGACATGGAAATAAAGAACAAACTGATAGTGACCAGAAGGGAGGAGGAAGGGAAATAGCAGGGCAAAGGAGAAGAGTCATCAAGGAACATGTATAAAGGACCCATGGACAAAGACAATGGGGGAAAGGGTTGAATGTAGGAGGTGGGGAGTGAGTAGGGCAGGGGAGAGTAATGGAGGGGAAATGGGGACAACTATAATTGAACAACAATAAAAAAAGAAAATCTTTTTCTCTCCTAAAGTTGGGTTGGTGCACATGAAGCAGGAAAAGGCTCTTTACCCCATGGAGCATGATAAATCCAAGTTGAGGGAGGAAACATAAACACCAGAGACTAGTAACCAGGTCCATGAAGCTATTTTTCTATTAGAGAGATAGGTCTTTGACATCTAAACATAGCTAAATTCTTCCATTCATTTATTGCATTTATTTGTACATTTCCTCAGCATATTGTTGAATTCTTCCTCATAGAAAAATGAGATAAATAGGACATCATTCCCATACATCATTCCCATACTAGATTATAAAAGGCATTTATAATCTAGTTCAGGTTTCCTGAAAGAATGTTATAAAGGGCCAACTGCATCAAAAGTATCAGGGATGCTTTTCTAAAATGCAATTTCTTAGGTCCTCATTCCCCACTAACTCCTTGACATTATAGCAATCCTGAGAGAGAAAGTTTTAAAATAACTACATTTCCAGTCATGTGTAATAAAGACAAAGAGTGACCCAGGGGATGTTAGTGAAGTATGAAAAAAGAAAATTCCTACCACATGCAGATTTTGTTGCTGAGCTAAATTTTATGTCCATCCAACTGACAGTCAGTTCTAGTTTGGGACTAGGGAAGGCTTTGAGCTTTTGTCAAATAAACCAACTCCACCAATTTTTTCTGTGTAGTATTTGGCAAACCATTTGATCTCTGAATATATATACCCTCTGATTTTCAGACATATATTCAACTGTCTGCTTGACATATACACTTTATTTTCTAATAGGCATCTCAAACTTAGTTTGGCTAGAACAGAACCTTTGATATTTCACTCCCCAAATCGGCTCTGCTGTCAGCCTTCCTCATTTCAGTAAAAGATACTTCCATTGACTCAGTTGTCTTGAATTCCTCTCTTTCTCTCAAACCATACCTAAGAAAGTCATACTAATACAATCTCAAAATGTATCCAAAATCTGTTTACTTCTATCTTTACTATTAGCAAGTTTGTCTAAGACATACCATTTCTCATATGGACCAATGTAATATTCTCTAACTAGTCTTTCAATGTTTTCTGTATACAATCCATTCTCCACACACTACCCAAAATAACTTTTTTGTAAATGTAAGTAAATTGTATTATTCCCCTGCTTTATATCCTCTGATGGCTTCCTATGACATGAAGAATAAAACCAGAATGTTTTACCTTGGGCTACAAAGGCCTATGAGATCTGGTCTTTTCCTAAGGTTCCAACCTTATTTCAGACCTCTTTTTCCATCATTCACTACTATCTCACCACTTTTTTCATGTTCTTTTCTCTGACATGCATGAAGCTTATTTACCCCTTAGTGTTTTGCTTGCTCTTCCCTTTGCAATAATAATCCCTCAGCTCTTTCTAAGACTGGGTCTTCCTTGACAGTTGGGCCTTAATGTAAATGTTTCATCCTTAATTAGTCCTTCTGTAATCACCCAACCTAGAGTACAGCCTAAGTCTCCCTGTACTTTATAGGCCTTAAGCATTTATATTTGTTTGTCTCCTCCCATTCGAATGTTAGGTTCATGAGGGTAGAAACAATGCTTGTCTTATTTGAAGGTGTATATCCAGCACCTAGAACAGCACCTAACACATATCAGGTGCTCAAGAACTGTTTACTGGATGACCAAATCTATAAAATAGGGATAGTAATATCTGCCTCACAAGGTGGTTTTAGAGATTCAATAGCATGTAGAAATAAATACTTGGTATAAAGTGGGTGCTCAGAAAATATAGTCTTCAATCATGAGATGATGATACACTTGGACCTAAGATTAATATCCATCCCAACAGGTTTTCCTACTTAGTTCAAGCAGATGTTGAACACTTGCTTTGCCTTTTGGTGCCTCGGATCTTCATCTGTAAAAAGAGGATTTAAAAATCCTACCTTGCAAGACTTCAGAGATTAAATGAGACAGTATGTAAATAAAGCACCTACACATATCAGGTTCCCTTCTTCCTTTAGTTGTCATTGAATCAAATGGGATTGCTGATAGGAAAAGTATTTATAAACAGTGAGGAGCTATTTTACTGTAGGTTTCATATGCAGAGATTTGCAGAGATTTCCAGACAGACAGATGAAGTCAGATTCATTAGATTCTGGCTGTCAAATAAAATATGTTTTAAAATATAAATTTTGGACTCTTCTGAATCAAACAGGATTCTCCCTGCCAGCAAGCAGCACAAGGCTTTGCCCAAAGCCATTAACACCATGCAATCCATGCTTGGCAAAGCCAGCACTCATATTGGCAGATAGGATTTTCAATTAACAGATGGAGATCTGGCTCTTGGAGCACTTTGGGGCAGCACTGAGAGGTACTCTGCAGAAGACACTTGTGTGCCCAGTAATCCACTGGTCATCATGGCCTTATTTCCTGCACCTGTTCATTTAGGTAGCGTGCAGCTGTTCATCCAGGTGTCTACAGCTTCTCAAACAGCAGGGAAGGCATCTATGATGTTTAACATTTTCCCTACTGCATAGGATTCTATTTAGCTAGGAGAATTGGATTATTAATTGGGCTTTTTCCTACAAATGCATGTGGATTTCAATGATGAGAAATGTTGCAAAGTCTGTGTCTTTTCTGAATTGCAAAATCTGATTATCAGCAAAGGCACACTTTGTGAGCTTCTATTTCCACTGCAAAGTGCCAGTCTCCACTGGGTCCTATTTCAATAATTATTTAACATTTATTGAGCACCAATAATGCACTTGGATCACTCTCTCACTAATGGTGTCATTAATGATCCATCAGGCTCCTGTGGGTGATGGGAAGGAAGAGGAACAAGTTAATTATCAGTGTGGTGTTCAATGTGAATCAGTTAAATTGCCTGAATTATTGAAGTTTAGCTACTCAAGTAAAATAGTAACCAAAGTTCTGCAATGGAAACTAAGACATCTATCTTATTGTCTTTAAAAAGCTAACAGGAGTAGGGGAGATACAGGATGAAGAAAACAAACTGTTGTGGCTATTGAGAAGGAAGTCAAAGATGCCTAAGACAGGAAATAATCAGACATTCCTCAAAGGAATCTAGAATATACAAATTCTAAACCTTTGCTCATCATATTCCTTCTACCTAGACCACACTTTCTTACCCCACCTCTTCATGTTAAAAATTTATCAATTAAGATCAAGTTCAAATGCCAACACTACCACATAAGCTGGAGTGACCTTGATATCCTCTTAGATATTTCTTTCCTTCATCTTCAACAATTGATGTATTCTCCAAGTCCTGTCAATTCTACCTCTTAAATACATTTCATATCTTACATTTAAGGAATAGAGACACTTTTAGTCATTCCTACATCTTTCTTTCACATCCTGTCTATGGCTGGGTTCTGCAGAGCCTGCCCAGGCAAAAGTATAGTGAAGCCGGTCCTTAGTATGAGCCTTTCTTAAAGAACAATTGCCTAAAATCAGAACAAGGTGGCATCGGGAATGAAGGAAAGAACAAAAATGTCAAGGCTCAGATACAAAGGGAAGTGCATCCTCTGGTGATCAGAACCTGCTCAAAAAAATGTGTTAGGGAGAAGTGCCCTGAAGCTGATAGAGGAGCCTTTATTGAGTTGCAAACCATGGGACCCCAGGGCGGGCGTCAGGGCTCTCTGGCACAGTCACGGTATCTGGCACATAAGTGGTCCTCAGTATGTGTTTTCTGAATGAATAGAGTGTCACAGAAATTGTTAGCCACTAAGGTTAGGAATTTTCTGGATAAGTATAATCATCATAATCCAAGTCCAGGGAATCAGGCATCTTACTAAAGAGACTACTTGAGCAAATTCAGCAAATTTCTCTTGGACGATTTTCTCCTTGAATTTAAATCTTGTATTTAGAATTGGTAATGGCCAAGAGATAACCCCTCTGAACCACTTAAGGCAGAGCACATTGTTACTGCTGGCTTTTATCTGGATAATCAAATAATAAAGTCAAACTGGCAACCAAAGGCAAGCTCCCAAGCTAACTCTAAAATACTTTCAATGTTATTTGTTCAGTAAACTGTAGAACATTAAATTTCCATATTAAGTAAATTATAAGGAAGAGTGCACTTTGCAAAATTAAAAAGTTCTTGGTTACTTTATCTATTATTCCTCTGGGAAAGTTTCCAGAGAGCGCCTTGTACAATTAGATAACTTTTTGCATGGATGGTGGGTCATGCAGAAAATGTTCTTAAGGCTCAGCACATGCAGTGCCAGGATTTTAGGTGTAAATCCATAGTTTATTTATGGGCCCTGAGGCAGAAATCTTTGATGACAAGCATCCAGTTCCGAGATATAGTCGTTGTTTTAACCTTCTGCCTTGCATTAGGAATATCAGGAAATCAAGAGATGAAATTTGTGAGACAGAGCTAGAAGAAGCCCACCAAGATACCAAGATCATTTGGTTTAAGTTGTTCACACTGGATGCCAGAGAGCCTTGGAAGATTCCCAGAGAATCTTGTTAAGGTTTGCTATATTTCAAAACTCCTTTTAAATTCTTTTACATGCTGGAATTCTCTGTACAATTCCTATTATACAATGAGTTCTTTAGCAAAATAACCTTGAAAATCAGTCATCTATCCAGTTATAAAGCAAAGGGCACTATTGCTGGCAAAAGTCTGGTGTGATTCCTTGGTTTTATGTATCTTCATTCCCTCACTCACTATGAAATCTCAGGCTGCTCTGATGGTGACTGCTTGTCCTGCACAGGGGCCCTGAAGCAGAGAACGTCCACCCCTGGCAGTTTTCAATGCCTTCTTTCCAGTCTTCCAGGAGGCACAGCAGACAGAGGACTGGAAGCCACAGGTCTGACAGTAGTGGCCAGAGGCAGGAGCAGCCGTTTTCTGGAGACAGTGGCTTAATCTAGGGCTGCTGGCAGTAGCACCCTTAGCACCAGGAGCAGAAGAAAAATGAAGAAAGATAACATAATAATAAAGACCTATTATGTACTAGATGCCTATGGCACCTCAAATAAAAGCTGAGCACTTTAGATGTGTTATTCCGAATACTCATAACTCAGCAGTAAAACCTACACATGGTTTCTGTTTTACAGATGAGGCTCAGGAACATTAAGAAATTTAACTAGAGGTCACACAGTAGTAGAAGATAAAGTTAGGATTGAAACCCAGGTCAGGCTGGTCTTTTCCCTACAATGCCACCTCTGTCTTCAGGATCTTGTGATTCTCCTTTTCCAACTTTATCCTCCATCCCTTGTCTAGGTGGTTGTATTTCAATTCTAGAGCATTTACACTCAAACTACTTTAAGTATATCCATTTATAGAATGTTTTCCCTTTAATCATGGTCTATTAAAGACAGAAAAGCATTCAAGACCCAAAGGAATTAATCTTATACGATAGAAGATTGGCACAGGAGTGTAACACAAAGAAAACCATCTGTGACTCATGAGGTCTGAGTTCTAGTCCCAGCTCTAAAGTTAGCCCTTCAGCAATTCACTTTCTCTGTCACAGTCTCAGTTTGTTCATCAATAAAATGAGGGCATAAGGCTATGTTATCTCTAAGAGCCCTTCTACTTCCAAGATATTAGGACAATTAATCAACCAGGCTTTTATAGGTTCCTGCATGAGACTATACTCATTAAATATGACCTTGTTTCTATAAACTTGATAAAATGACCCATTCCTAAATTGGGAGTAGCTTCCACAGAGAGGACAGAAGGCAATAAATAGGTAATTACATTGACTATAATTAATAAACATACAGTTATTATCACTCTGTGCCATACATGGTCCACAGTATAAGGAGGACTACACCCTGGGAGAGGGTAGATGGGAAAGAGAGTCAGTGACCAATGATTGGTTCTCATCTTAATCCTTAAAGATCATTTGACACAGTTGATCACTCCTGAATTTCTTTTTTTTTCCCCCTCTTGGCTTCACATCATTTACTTCCTAGCTTTCCTCCTAGCTCACTGGTCACTGTTTCTGTTATACCTGTTGGTTCTTCCTTTTCTTCCAGACTTCTTCTTCCTCTCCCTCTCCCTCTCCTTCTCCTTCTTCTTCTTAATTGTTGTTCACATACAGTTGTCTCCAGTTACTTTGTGATGGCAGTCCCTAATCTTCCAGACTGTTAATGCTGAAAAACTACTAGGCTTCTTCTCTCATCCCTCTCCTCTTCCTTCTTATCCACTCCCCTATTGGTCCCCTAGGTGATCTTATCAATTCTCTTTAATTTAAATATCATCTCTATTCTAATACATATTTTAAACTCCAACTTTCCCTCTGCACTCCGGATATTTACTCCAACTACTTATGTGACATTTTGCCTTGGGTGTCTAATAGTTATCCCAAGTTTATCATGTATAAAGTTGAACCCATGATCTCCAACTCCCACCTTACATTCTTCAGTGTTTTAAGTGTTAGTAATTGAACCACCATTTACCAAGATGCTAATCAAGGCCAAAACTGAGGCATCACCCTTGATTGTCCTTTCCCTCACCTGTTTCATTGACTCCATTAGCAAACTCTCCTGACTCTGTCTAACATCTCTCCATCTCCACCAGCGCATATCCAGGCCAAGCCACCATCATCTCTCATGCAGACTAATGCAGGAGCATAACTGCTCTCCCTGATTCCACATGTGCTGCCCCACTATCCATTTAAAATGTATATCAGATCACATCATTCTCATGCTCATTGGATTCCCATCAGTCACAAAAATTTAAACTCTTTAGAATGGCCTACAAGGCTCTACATGACCTGACCCCTAGGTATTGTTCTGATTCCACATTCTGTTCTCTGAATCAATCAATTCTCTCCAGCATAATAGCCTTCTTGTTATTTTTCAAACATATCAGGTTTGTTTCTGCCTTAGGGCTTTTATATTTTCTGTTCCTTTTGCTTGGAAAACACATTCCATAGATTTTTCAAGTTGTCCTCCTCATTTTAATTCAGTTCTCTACAAGAAGTTCACCTCCTTAGAGTGCAAAAGACTAATGAGCATATAGCATGTCATTTTCAAATGAAGCAAGTATCAGTGTGTGACTATTTCCCTTTGCTAATACTGCCTAGAGAGTTTAGCCTGACAATTCTCCTGAGCACTACTCCCCTCAGGGAGCTACCCTCCTGAGGGTAACATCCTCACTACAATAAAGAAATAGGGTAAGTTAAGGACAGATCTCTCTGAGTGTTATGAACTAAATGTTTGTGTCCTCCAAAATTTCTATGTTGAAATCCTAACTCCCAGTATGACTGTATTAGGAGGAGGGCTGTTGGGAGGTGAGGAGGTTATAAGTGTTTTGCTGTCATGAATGGGATTAGTGCCCTTATAAAAAAAGATCCCAGAATGCTCTCTACTCTTTCCACTACATGAGACACAGCAAGAGGACAGCAGCCTATGGACTAGGAAGTAGGCTCTCAGCAGACACCAAATCTGCCAGTACCTTGATCTTAGATTTCCCATCCTCCAGGACTGTAAGAAATTTTTATTTGTTTGTTTAAGCCAGCTAGTCTATGGTTATAGCAGCTGATTTTTTCTTGTTGTTGTTATAGCAGCCCAAATGGCTAAGATATTAGGCATACTTTTTAACTCTTTGGACATACAAAACAATTTAGCCTCATCTTATGATTGTACATAAAAGGACTTGAGAACAAACATTGTGAGTTAACCACAAAGATCCTTCCAAAGTTCTCCCCCAAATATTAGGATGGAGGGGGATGCAGGGAATCCATCTTATGTCACTAACACTTTTCTATTGCTTCATTCAAATTTCTTCCCCACTCATCAGAGCATCCTTTCTTTCTTTTTTTTTCAGTAACCACCTATAGAAAACATTTTATTTCTTTAAGCCTCAGTTTTCTCATCTGCAAAATAAGAGGACCCAAGTTATGTTTCAGCTTAAAGGTCTCAGTCTAACAAGAATTTTTTTCCCAAAATGTTTTTTCTACTAGAAGTAAAATGTACAATTTATTTTTTTCTGTTTATACAGCAACTTTAATGAACACCAGGGGAGTTGGAAGGATTTAATATCAATACAACATAAAATGGAATATTAATTTTTCCTTTTCTTAAAAGTCCTTTGATCATCCAGTTTGCATGGTCTACTTTTTCTCTAAACCCCTCACTTCTCAACCCCTTTCACCATATTTATTTTTATTTTTTATGTATTTTATTTTATTTTTTATTAAATATTTTAAAATTTTATTGTTGTTCAACTACAATTTTCAGCCTTCCCCCCACCTCTCCCCACCACCCCAAAGCAATTTATAGATTCAATGCAATACCTACTAAAGTACCAATGGCATATTTCACAGACATAGAACAAACACTTCAAAAATTTATATGAAACCATAAACCACCCTGAATAGCTGCAGCAATTCTGAGGAAGAAGAACAAAGTAGGAGGGGTCACAATACCTGATATCAAACTGTATTACAAGGCTACTGTAATTAGAACAGCCTGGTACTGGCATAAGAACAGATACATGGACCAATGGAACAGAATAGAGAGCCTGGAAATAAACCAAAGTCTCTATGGTCAATTAATATTTGACAAAGAGGGTAGCAGCATAAAATGGAGCAAAAATAGCCTCTTCAACAAGTGGTGTTGGGAGAGCTAGACAGCTACATGCAAAAAAAATGAAACTCAAGCACCAGCTTATACCATACACAAAAATAAATTCAAGGTGGATGAAAGATTTAAACCTGTGACACCATTAAAGTCCTAGAGGAGAACTAGGCAGGAACATCTCAGATATTTCACGCAGTAACATTTTTACTGATATGTCCCCTAGAGCAAGGGACATAAAGGAAAGAATAAACAAATGGGATCTCATCAAAATAAAAAGCTTCTGCATGACTACAAAGCATCATTTCTTAAAGAAGAGAAAAACCTGCTTCATAACTATTGCCTTGTATGGATATTCTGCATCATAGACAGACTTCTCTGCATGTCTCCAAATATTCCAAGAGATCATTAATCCAATAAACTAGATGCCTAGAAAACAACAGACTGATTAGCTAGGCTGATTTGTAGATGTGTTTCCTAAAACAGACAAGCATTATTTTCAGGCAAGCAAATGGCTCTTCTATCATGTTACATTTTTCTAGTACTCTCTCCTCACCAGCTCAAAATGTTGAAAAATTAGACACTATTAGTACAGCAATGAATGCCAAAAATTCCTTTTATGGTGCTATTTCAATTTGCATGGCAAATGTAAATTCCTAGCAAAGTGACCTTGGTTACAAAAAATAAGGAGGCAGCATCAGGATTGATGGGCCCTACTAATAGTATTTCATTCTGACAGGCAGGAAAGAAGTATGTTGATCCCAAACATTTTCTGAGATGCAGTTCTGAATTCAGGCCAAGTGGGAAATACCTTCCTAGGAAAAGTAATTTCCATCTAAACAAAGGGAACTTTATTGATACCTGGCAGCCACCTAAAGAAAAAAACTACTTCCTAACAAGTGCTTCAAACTCAAACCTTGACAATGAACTTCATCTGGTTGACCTTAAAGCCATATGCCCAGTTGACTTTCAACTTATACCAAATAATCAATGACTCTGGCATGGAATGATAAATAATAAGTTCAGCAAGAAATGTTGTAGAGACTGCTGACCAGGAACGTGTCCCTGTTGAGATGACTGAGCACAAGAATCAAGTTACAAAAGGTAAGGGGTGTCACTTTTTTCCTTCCTAATGGGCAAAGGTGGCACACAAAGTGACTCAGGGTGAAAAGAGTTAACATTAGGCCCAGGCAAAAGTGGCTTGCCTGGAGACTGGTTGTCCTTTATTACCTATCAGGGTGTTCTCTCCCTGGGCCTCTCTGGTCTCCCACAGATGCTCATCCTGTGTGCTCATCTTGCTCTTAGCTGATAGTCAACAGCTTCACACTGAGACTGCTCCTTGATAGTAAGCCATTGATGATAGCTTCTCAGGACTCCATCTTCTTAATCCCTGCATTAAGGATGAGCTACCTGCAACTTAAACCCAGACCCAAGCTCTGTACCTGAGAAAACTAGACCAACTAGTAAACATCAGAAGCCATACCCTAAGAGTGGGACTGCAGAGGGGCCTGGAATGGGCTCTGTTTTCATTTTAACCTAATTCTGTGAGAAACACCATATATATCAAGAAAATACTGGTATTAGATTCAGAATATTCAACTTCTATCAAATGTTTCTTATACGTCAGGCTCTTTGAATTTATCCTTCCAAGTACCTAGTAAGGCAGGCATTATATACTCATTGAGGTGATGGGATAACTGAGGTTTATAAAAGGTAAGGGATATACCCCATGGTCATACAGCCAACAGATAGCTAGCCACTGCAAGTCTCATTCTCCTCCCTGGTAAATAGGAGATAATACATTCTTTAGAGTGTTGTAATGACTAATGAGAAATAGTATTTGGCACACAGAGGAAGTCCTGCTTCCCTGTACAAACCCATCTTGCTACTTCCTCCATCTCAATTGTACAGAGTTAGAATCACTTGGCTTCCATCAGACTGGGACAATTGCTCCACCTCATTCCTTTTTGAAATTCTACATATCCTCTAGGTCCATGTCCATTTCTCCAGACCCATCTCTCTCCACACCTTATAAGAGTACTCCACCATGATCAGTACTCTCACTCTTCCAAAACTGATGACTACCCTCTGCTTCAATATCTTCACTTGACAAGGAGACATTTTCCCATGAAACAGTTCATTTGATCTTTGGTTAGTGCTTTATATATTTTTAACTTATTACTTATACACAAATAAGAACTGGCACAAAGATTTAGTTACAAGATATGCACTGATTATACAGTAATTGGACTTAAAGTTTTGACTATTAGAAAGTTTGCTATATAAATTATAAAACATCTTTACGATGGAAAATGATAGAGCTCTTAAAAATGATGATTATAGATTAGTGATTTTCAACATTTTCATCTCATAGCACATATAAACTACTAAAATTCTGCAGTTCACCAAAAAGTATGTTTTTTTGCCAATCTGACACACAAAAAAATTAGGTATAATTTTGATTCACTCACACTGGATGGCTATTGTTGTGTTGGACGTTGTCATCTTTATTTGACAACCTAAGGGAAAAGAAGTCAGTGCCCCTAACTAAATAGTCAGGTATTGCGTATTTTAAAAATTCTTACAGCACACTGGTTGAAAATCACTGATTAGGTTAACACATTAGAATAGAAAGATATTCATTTATCTATTAATAAGGGGAAAAAAGCAGGTTACGAAGCCTAGTGAGTCAATATAGTTCTAACATTTCTGAGAATATTTCCTATATTATAGTTTTGCATATGTCTCTTTACATCAAAAAATGAGATGTTCTTTGAGGGTAAAGCCTTGTCTTGTTGATTCTGTATTCATTTCAACAGGCCTTCAGTGAGCACCATCTTTGGGTGAAAATGTTAAGGGCTGTAGGCTCAGACATGAATTGGACACTTTGCTCCATCAGTGTCTACTACAGTGCTAGGCACAAACCAGCTTCGAGAAATACAAGTTAAATTACCCTGAATTGCACTGGAATGGGTTGGATTAGATTAAACAGCTTTCTGTTTGGCTATTGGATAGCTTTTTAGCAGAAGACAAAGGGAATTGGACTGGACTCAAGATCAACACATGAATAAGCAGCTCTGCCACTTATCACCTATGAGATTACTGGCAACCCTTAGTTGTTTCATTTACAAAATGAAAATAATACTATTTACCTCACAGATCTAAGGTGATTCTTATATATGCTATAGCATGTAAAAGCTAATCACACAATCCTTGGCATGTAGCACAAGTTTAATAAATGGTTTCCAAAAGGACAATAACTCAAAAAGCAAATCAAATAAAACAAGCAACAGAAACACTGAAACTGAAAGTTTAGCCTATGCCAGAAACTAAGCTTGATGTTAGGAACACAGAAATTAAACCATCTTTCCAGCCAATCAAAAGTTGGCCTGTTGTTCTTCCCGTGATGGATTTGCATCCATTGGATACACTGAGGACACTGGGGACAAAAGTTGGAGGCAGGGTTGACACTTTCTCTCCATGCGATCAGAGATTGACTGGGTGCTGGCATTAACCTAGATCAGCTGGCAAAGTAAATTAAAGACAGTTATGCTCTGTCCTCATTCTGGGACAGGGTCATGTACTGATAGGCTGTGGCTCCCATGCACCCATCCAGTCACTGTCATGCATTTCTGGTGTGCTTACAGTGCCTAACTATCCCAGTTGGCCAAGTACTGACAGGTTTCTTGAAATGTGGGACTTTCAGTACTAAAATCAGAGCAATCCCAGGCAGTGAAGAGGGTTGGTCACCCTAGGTATGCTCATCGTTCCCCAAGAAAGCCTGATGAATGCTCCCATGTACTATGCCTTTGTGGGGCTCACGGCAGTAGAGCATGCCTACAGAACTGGCTAACATCAGTCACTTAGACTAAGGTATGGATTTTCTTTCCATCAAAGTATTTTTTTTCTTCTAAGACTAGTTTTTTCCCCCTAGTGCACAGGTGGCAAACAAAAGGCCCATGGGCAGAATCGGCTCTCCACCTTATTTTATCTGGTTTGGTACCTTGTTTCTACCCCATAGCAGCACTGAGCTCTTGCTTAACTGTTAAGGAATAGTTACATTTATACAGTCCTAAAATTATATTCGGCCCTTTGAAGACAACCACGAGGCTGATGTAGCCCCTGGTGAAAATGAGTTTGACACCACTGCCCAAGTGCCTTAGGTCTGGAATAATCATCACTTCTCACATTGCTCTATAAAGATCCTAGCACGTAGGCTCAGGAGTCAGAAAGCCCTGTTTTAGAATACAGTTTCCACTAGCAACTTAGCTTATGACTTTAGAAAAGGCATAACTAGTTCAAGCCTCAGTTTTGTTACCTTTAAAATAACCTCAAAGATATGTCATGAGAATTAAATGAACTAAAAAATATATGAGGAGGTCTGTCCAGAAAAAGTCCAGCCATTGTTAATATAATAAGAAGAGTTTGCATGACATCAATGTAACCTGGCAGCTAAGGAGAGTGGACTGGAATATGCCTGTGTGAACAATGACAATTTCGCTATACTATTCAATGGGGGTAGTAAAGGCCTTTGAGTAAGCATGTATATTGTGTGACTGTCACATTCAAAATGACTGAGTGAGTACAGCAATGGACCTGCATTAAATTTTGCATTAAGCTTGGACGTTCCTCTCTGGAAACTATTTGTATGATTCAGAAGGCTTTCAGGGACAATGCAATGAGTGTAGAACAAATAAAAGTGTGGCATAAATGCTTCAAAGATGGTCCAGAGTCTGTTGAAAGGGATCCACATTCTGGAAGGCCTGCAACAAGCAGAACACCTGAGAATGTTGAACGTGTTCAGGCTGCAATCAACGAAGATTGGCAACTGACAGTGTGAGAGCTAGAAGCTTGATCCACGGATTCCAAAAACTACTGTGTCCAAGATTTTGATGCAGGATCTCAGCATGAAACATGTCATAGAAAATTTGTTGTGCAGCCTCTGCTACTAGGGCAGAAGGAACATCATGTTTCAGTTGCTAATGACTTGATTCAAACAGCTACCAATGAACAAGATTTCCTCAAGAAGGTCATAACTGGAGATGAATTGTGGGTCTATGGCTACGCATATGATCTGGAAAGGAAGGCACAGTCATCCCAGTGGAAGTTGCCTGGTTTTCCATTCCTGAAGAAGGCCCAGCAAATTCACAGCAAGATCAAGACCATATTAACTGCGCTTTTTTTATTGGGAAGGTATTGTGCATCATATGTATGTCCCTCCAGACCAAACAATAAGGAGCACTACCTCAATGTTCTTTGTTGGTTCAATGTTCAATGTTCTTTGAGAAATGCAGTATGACAAAAATGGCCACAGCTATGGGCAACTGATGATTGGCAGCTTCATCATGACAACACACCTACTCATGCATCACATCTCATACAGAGGTTTTGCTGAAACATCAAATCAGTCAGGTGACTCAGACCCCTACAGCCCAGATTTGGTGCCCAGTGACTTCTGGCTTTTCCCAAACCTAAAATCACCTTTGAAAGGGAAGAGATTTCAGACCATTGATGAGATTCAGGAAGACACAACAGGGCAGCTGATGGCAATTGAGAGAACTGCGTGAGGTCCCAAGGTGCCTACTTGGAAGGGGACTGAGGCATCATTATTCTATGTACAATGTTTCTTGTACCTTGTATCTTCTTCAATAAACATCTCTATTTTTCATATTACATGGCAGGATGCCTTCTAAATAGACCTTGTAAAACACATAGTAGAATAGCAGAATTCAAATTAATTCTGTATATATAACAATTGTTTTTTCCTGAAGTTGTTCACAATTTTCTGTATTTGTTATAATTATTGATGATGAAAATGATGGTGATGATTATACAGCAAGAAAATTGGTGAATTTAATTATATATTCTAAACATATATTTCTGAGAAAAGCACACTGTTACAGTTTTATTGCAATAAGTTTTTAAAAGGTAGCATGTAGGGAATGTGAGCACACAAATGAAAGAGAGGCCAACTACCAACCAAGTTCTGAATACAAACAGTAGATTACTTTCTAGTTCAGAGCAAAAGCTATCTCTCTATTACAATCCAACAATTAATATAGCTCTATACAATATGAACACAGTTATTAAAAAATAAAGATAATATAGAGCCCTGGGTGGTGCGGCTCAGTGGACTGAGTGCTGGCCTGTGAACCAAAAGGTTGTTGGTTCGATTCCCAGTCAGGGCACATGCTGGGTTATGGGCCAGGTCACCAGAGGGGGGTGTACAAGAGGAAACCACATATCATTGTTTCTCTCCCTCTCTCTCCCTCTCTTCCCCTCTCTCTAAAAATAAACAAAATCTTTAAAAAATAAAGAAAATACAGAAAAAAATTGGGAGCAAATGAATTGACATGTTATTGTGGTTTTATTTAGATGGTGGGTTTTTTCCTCCTTCTTGGTGAATTTTCTCATAATTCTGAAATGAACTTGTTAATTTACTACAATAATTTTTAAAGCTTTCATATTCAAAGTCCCTTTGAGAGCCATCACCATTCCTAACTGAACTCCATCTAACTCTGTATCCTTATTTAATTGGCCTCCATTACAGAGCCAAACTTAGAATTAAGAAGCACTTTTGAAAAAATCCTTTTTAGATGATAAGGCACTTTCAAATTCAATAAATCATTTAAGCTCAAAATAACCCTCTAAAAATGATATACTCATTCACCATTTTATGGGAAAGGAAACTATTACTTAAGTCCCCCTGCACATACACCATACATACATCATACACATACATACATCCCCCCTCATTTACTTCTCTTCTGTATTTCCTTAGTTGATTTCCTCCACTCTCATAGTTTTATTTTTAAGTACTTTTTATTGATTATGCTATTACAGTTTTCCCAATTTTCCCCCTTTATCCACCCTCCGCCCTGTCTCCCCACCCTCCAGCATTCCCCATCTCCCTAATTCATGTCCATGGGTTGTGTATATATATGTTCTTTGAGTCCTGTGTTTCCTATACCATTTTTGACCTCTCCCCATCTATTTTATGCCTACCAACTATGCTTCTTCTTCCCTGTACCTTTGCCCCCTATTCCTCCCTTCCCCCTCCCCAATGAAATCCCTTCATGTAATGTCCATTTCTCTGATTCAGTTCCTGTTCTAGGTGTTTGCTGAGTTTTTGTTTTCATTGTTTTTCTTTTTTTAAGTTCATTTGTTGATAGTTGTGAGTTTGTTGTCATTTTATTGTTCATTTTTTATCTTCTTTTTCTTAGATAAATCCCTTTAGCATTTCATGTAATAATGGCTTGGTGATGATGAACTACTTTAACTTAACCTTATCTGAGAAGCATTTTATCTGCCCTTCCATTCTAAATGGAAATTTTGCTGTAATCTTGGATGTAGGTCCTTGCCTTTCATTACTTGGAATATTTCTTTCCAGCCTCTTCTTGCCTGCAAGGTTTCTTTTGAGAAATCAGCTGATAATCCTATGGGAACTCCTTTATAGGTAACTCTCTTACTTTCCTTTTGCTGCTTTTAAGATTCTCTCCTTATCTTTAATTTTGAGTAACTTGATGATGTGCCTTGGTGTGCTCCTCTTTGGGTCCAAATTCTTTGGGACTCTCTAGGCTTCCTGGACTTCCAGGAACTCTATTTCCTTCACCAGATTGGGGAAGTTTTCCTTTATTATTTCTTCAAATAAGTTTTCAATTTCTTGCTGTTGTTCTTCTCCTTCTGGCACCCCTATAATTCGGATATAGGAATGTTTCAGGTTGTCCCAGAGGTTCGTAAGTCTCTCTTCATTTTTTTTTGAATTCTTGTTTCTTTTTTTAAATATATTATATTGATTATGCTATTACAGCTGTCCCATTTCCCCCTTCATTCCCCTCCACCCCGCACACCCTCTCCCACCCATATCCCCCCCTTTAGTTCATGTCCATGTGTCATACATATAAGTTCTTTGGCTTCTCCATTTCTCATACTATCCTTACCCTCCCCCTGTCTATTTTCTACTTACCATCTATGCTACTTATTCTTTGTACCCTTTCCTCTCTCTCCCCCTCCCACTCCGCTGTTGATAACCCTCCATGTGATCTCCATTTCTGTGGTTCTGTTCCTGTTCTAGTTGTTGGCTTCATTTGTTTTTGTTTTAGGTGTGGTTGTTAATAATTGTGAGTTTGCTGTCATTTTACTGTTCGTATTTTTTATCTTCTTCTTTGTAGATAAGTCCCTTTAACATTTCATATAATAAGGGCTTGGTGATGATGAACTCCTTGAACCTGAACTTATCTGAGAAGCACTTTATCTGCCCTTCCATTCTAAATGAAAACTTTGCTGGATAGGGCAATCTTGGATGTAGGTCCTTGACTTTCATGACTTGGAATACTTCTTTCCAGCCCCTTCTTGCCTGGAAGGTCTCTTTTGAGAAATCAGCTGACAGTCTGATGGGAATTCCTTTGTAGGTAACTGCCTCCTTATCTCTTGCTGCTTCTAGAATTCTGTCCTTCATTTTAATCTTGGCTAATGTAATTATGATGTGCCTTGGTGTGTTCCTCCTTGGGTCCAAGTTCATTGGGACTCTCGGAGCTTCCTGGACTTCCTGGAAGTCTATTTCCTTTGCCAGAATGGGAAGTTCTTCTTTATTATTTGTTCAAATAACTTCTCCACTTGTTGCTCTTCCTCTTCTCCTTCTGGTACCCCTATAATTCAGCTGTTGGAATATTTAAAAATATCCTGGAGCTTCCTAAGCCTCTCCTCATTTTTTCGAATTTATGTTCCTTCATTCTTTTCTGATTGGATGTTTCTTTCTTCCTTTTGGTCCACACCACTGATATGAGTCCCAGTTTCCTCTCCATCACTATTGATTCCCTGTACATTTTCCTTTATTTCACTTAGCATAACTTTCATTTCTTCATCTAATTTGCCACCAAATTCAACTAATTCTGTAAGCATCCTGATTACCAGTGTTTTGAACTGTGCATCTCATAGGTTGGCTACCTCTTCGTCATTTAGTTATATTTTTCTGGAGCTCTGATATGTTCTTTCATTACAGCCATTTTTTTTTTTTGTCTTGATGAACCTGTTATGTAGTGAGGGGTGGAGCCTTATGTGTTCACCAGGGCAGGGCAACCCAGTTACTAGGTTGTGATGCTGTATGTGGCGAAGGGGTCTGAGGGAACAATGGCACTTGCTCTGCTCTCTTCTGGATTTCAGTCACTTCCCCCATTTCCCACAAACAAATTGGGCCCTTCTGGTGCTAATTCCTGGGTGGGTGGGTTTGTGTATGTTCTAGGGCCATGTGGGTCTCTCCAACAACGAACTCTCCTGTGAGGCTGGGAGTTTCTCCCGCTGCCACCAACCCCCACAGGTGTTTTCAATCAGTGGTTTGAAGCTTTATTTCCCTGCACTGGGACCCTGGGTTGTGCGCTCCATCCAGCTCCCCAGTTTCCCCTAGTTTATCTGTGTGCAGATGAGGGACTGTCCGGTCCACTGCCTTGCTGACCAGCTGCAGCCTTGCACGCCATACCCTGTTCCACAATCACCCACCTTGCTGGTTTGCCAGCTGCCTCCTTGCCATGAGCCCTCTCTGTTGCAGCTACCCAACTCCACCCCTCCTTCTGGTCTGGATGAATGTGTCTTCTATAACTCCTTGGTTGTCAGACTTCCATACAATTCGATTTTCTGTCAGTTCTGGTTGTTTTTTATTTTTAAATTGTTGTTGTCCTTCCTTTGGTTGTATGAGGAGGCACAGTGTGTGTATCTATGCCTTCATGTTGGCCAGAAGTCTTGAATTCTTGTTTCTTCATTCTGTTCTGGTTGGATATTTATTTTTCTCTTTTGTTCCAAATCATTGCTTTGAGTCCTGGTTTCCTTCCTGTCACTGTTGGTTCCCTGAATATTTTGCTTTATTTCATTTTGGGTACCTTTCATTTGTTTTTTCATTTTTCAACCAAGCTTAATCAGTTCTGTGAGCATTTTTATTACCAGGGCTTTAAATTCTCCATCAGGTATGTTGGCTATCTCCTCGTTGCTTAGTTCTCTTTCTGAAGTTTTGCTCTGTTCTTTCATTTAGGACATGTTTGTCTCAGGGCACCTGTTAAATTGTAACAGGAGCCTTAGGTATTCACCCAGGCAGAGCAACCCTCATTGCTGCACTGTGGAGCTGCCTGTGGGGGAGGGGCCAGTGAGGGAACAATGCAGCTTGCCTGCTCATCTCTAGCCCACTTCCCAACAAACTCTCATGCAAGACTGGGAGTTTCTTCCACCACAGTTACTCCCGGGGTAGTCCACAGTCAGCTCTGAGGCTCAGTTTCACCTTCAGCCAGCCCTGCCTGCATTGTCTGCTGCCTTGCCACACAGGTTCTACTGGGCTGGTTGTTCTGATTGATTTTTTAATTCTTTGGTTGTTGGTGTTCCATGCAGTTTGATTTTCTGGCACTTCTGGTTTTTTATTGATTTTAGATTAGTTGTTATCCTCCTTTGGTTGTGTGAGGAAGTGAAGGGTTTCTACCTACACCTCCATCTTGGCCCAAACTAACTCTCATAGTTTTAAATACCATATTTATGCTGATGACTTTTAAAATTATCTCTAACCTTAATCTCTCTCTCCTTCTCCATTTTCCCATGTTACAAGTGGTACTACCTTGCACTCAGATGCTCAAAACAAACAAAAAACAATAGTCACTCTTGATTTTTTCCCTTTTGACATCTCCTGCATCGAATCTACCCTAAGTTCTATTTCACATGAATAATGCTGTTGTAATCTGGCTGTCAGTGCTCCCTGTGTGGCAAGCACAAATATGCTGGCCCACTTGGGTGGCCCAGGTATGAGTTTCATATGGAAGATTCTACAGAGAACCCAGTACTGCATAGTTACTTGATATCAGTAAGGGAAAGCCTTGCTAAACATGCACAATGTCCCTCAGATTCTGACCCCCCCATTGGCAACACCCCACAGCACCTTTACTCCAAGAATGTCCTTACCCAGCAAGTTCCCCTCTTGGGATCAGTACCCTTAAGAAATCTCAAGCTAGACTACCTTTTTACCATTTTGTATACATTTGGCCCATGAGAAATTCATGATTTCTAGGACCCACAAAACTAGTTGAAGTCAGGGATGCCCCACAGTCTCTACTCACCTAACCTTCATAACTTACTCTAGCCAGCTTCCCAAATTCATAATTCTGAGCAAGAAGTAAACACCAGCATCTAGACTCCAATATGTCTCCAAACCCTGGTTCACATGTAAAATTCTCCTAAGAATCCTAACTACATTCTGATGACAGCTTCAGAAGGGTAGAAAAGTTTCTGCAGCTCAGCAAGCTTCAGGCCAGGGAACAAGGAGACAGTATTCTCTTTGCATAGGTAGTCCTACTCTCCCTCTCAGAGGTCTTCTATGGCCTACCTGACCTGTCTGGGATCCTTTCCTGCCAACACCTTATTACTTCAATTACCCTGCTCTGAATTTCTAATATTCTCTTTATGTAATCTTCTCTTTATATTGTCTAGAAATAGATAAGGTGAAATTCTCAGAACCAATTCAAGTGCCATTTGCAGATCCTAAGGGAATGTATCTAGCATACCTTCTTTAGAATGTGGGTATATCTATTATACATATAGACTCACCTTAGGTGAATTACAAGAGACAAGAGAAAATGTTCTTTCAACATTCACTGTAGGATTATCAGGTCTGAAGATAGATGAAGATATTTAACAAAAAATTAGACACACTGAATTGGAGTGTCTGGGACAGTTTCCAGTATATCTGTCTAGACGGTTTGCAGCTGCATATATGAGACTAGAGCTCAGGAGAGAGAGTCTGGCTGGAGATGAAGTTGAAAGTCATTATCATATAGATGATATGTGACCCATGAGAGTGGAAAAAAGTACAAAGTAAGAAGAGTAAGAACTGAAAACAAGCCTGGAAAACACCAAATATCAAGGATGCATTAGAGCCCACAAAGGTGACAAAGAACTGACAGATAAGAAAAAATAACAACAAAATATGGCACTCGTATCCTCATTTCCCAAGAGATGTACAAAACTCTGTTCTCTTCATAAAGCAGGTTCTTACTGATGTCAGATGAACCTTGTCTAATGAGCCCAAAAAGTATATAGAGTTGGCTGGTCTAGAAAACCTAGCTGATACTATTTAAAATTCCACTGTGTTCTTCAATCAGCAGAGACAGTGTGTCATTTCCATCTTTGTAGCAAGCACTAATGATACTTGCACAGATGACAAATGTCTTCACTGGTGAAAAATTAATGCACCACAATAATTTCCCTACCTGGGGTTAATGAACATGTCAAATCCTGAAAATTAGTTGTTTGAAACTAAATTACTATAATCTATATTTAGAAGATTGCCAATGGGAGTGAGGGGAGGAGGGGAGTTATTGGTGTATGTGGGTGGATATATTTAAAGTTCTCTTTACCTTTGGTCTTAATGTTCACCAGGTCTTTAAAATACTTACTGGCTCACTAGTCTCACATAAAGAAGAAACATCTCATCACATAGTCTATAAATCTTGGCTAGAACCCTCCTGAACAATTATTGTTATTCATCCATTCATTTATTCATTCAATAAATAAATATATTGGACATTCATTATGTGTCAGGGATTCTATTATGTATAGGAGATAAAGAGATGAGTAAAACCTGATGATCATTGCCCTAAAAAAGCTCATAAGTAACATAAAAAAGCTCATGAAGTTCAAAATTGCTCAAAATTGTACATAAAGTACAATTAACTGTAACACAATACTTGGAGCAAACATGGAGTAGGATGGGTAGGGCTGTGCATATTCCCTATTCTACCTGGGATCCTCTCTGGATGTTATGATGCCTCATATTGAATTCTGAATGACAAATAGGTTGGGCAAGTAGGGAGAAACTACTGCAGGCAGAGGAAGAGTTGTGCAAGGCAGAGGTGTGAGTCCATGAGGCTGTATGGGAAACTGAGTGCTCTAACAATGTATAACAGACTGATTAATGGGAAACCATTCACACTAAAAAGGATTCATATTTAAAAATGCATTTAATGAATGTATTTTATGTTTGTTCATAGTAGAGTATTGTATTTAAGAGAAGAAATTGTGAACTTGGCTGACCTGCATTTTGATTCCATCTCTACCCCTCAACTAATTTTGAGATTTTGGGCAGTCTCTCTAATCCCCATAATTTCTCTAATATTCAATTTTCTCATCAATAGGATAAAAACAATGATCATTTATTTTTTTAAACATTTTACTTATTTATCTTTAGAGGGGAAGGGAAGGAGAGAGAGAGAGGGAGAGAAATATCAATGTATGGTTGCCTCTCATGCATCCCCTGCTGGGAACCGGCCTGCAACCCAAGCATGTGCCCTGACTGGGAATCGAACCAGGATCCTTTGGTTCACAGGCCCGCGCTCAATCCACTGAGCTACTCCAGCCAGGGCACAATGATCATTTATATAGTTCTGACTATGTGTTATGCACTTCAGGATTATCTAATACAATCTTCAAAACCACCATGTAAGCACTATTCTTGGCCCATTTTACACTGAAGAGTTCAGGCAGAGACATTAAGTAATTGCCCAAAGACAAAGAGGTGATACATAGTAGAACCAGGATTCTGAAGCATCACACCAGTTCACACTTTCTTAACCATTACACCGAGCCAACTGTATTGGATGGTTGTAAACTCATGCATGTAAAGTAGTGGTTAGCACAACACCTGACATCTGGTAAGTACTCTATGAATAAATATATATGGTACCTATTTAATCATTATTACTTTCATGTAACTTATAAGAATTAGTGCTAGTAATTATGTAGGTCAAATGACAGAGTAGACTTGATTCACTTATAAAATTCAACTATTAAACAAACATAAAAGATTATTTTTCTAACAGTATCTCTGAGATATCAGGCCATGATTCAGAAACATTAAAGAAAGAGCATGGCAAAAGGGATCAGCATCACTAGCCATCAGAGAGATGCAAATTAAAACCACAATGAGATACCAATTCATTATAGTCAGAATAGCCATCATAAACAAATCAACACACAATAAGTGTTGGAGAGGATGTGGAGAAAAGGGAACCCTAGTGCACTGTTGGTGGGAATGCAGACTGGTGTAGCCACTGTGGAAAACAGTATGGAATTTCCTCTAAAAACTAAAAATGGAACTAGCTTTTGACATGGCAATTCCACTGCTGGGATTGTACCCTAAGAACCCTGAAACATCAATTCAAAAGAACCTATGCACCCCAATATTCATCACGATGCAATTTACAATAGCCAAGTGCTGGAAACAGCCTAAGTGCCCATCAGTAAACAAGTGGATCTAAAAACTGTGGTACATTTGCACAATGGAACACTATGCAGTAGAAAGAAAACAGGAACTCTTAACCCTCATGACAACATGGATAGAACTGGAGAGCATTTTGCTAAGTGAAATAAACCAGGTGGTGAACAACAAATACCATATGATCTCGCCTATAAGTGGAACCTAATCAACAAAACAAGCAAGCAAGTAAAATATAAACAGAGACATCGAAGTAAAGAACAAATTGACAGTAACTAGAAGGGAGAGGGATGGGAATAATGGGAAAGAAGGGGAAGGGTCAAGTCAAGGAACATGTATAAAGGACCTATGGACAAAGACAATAGGGTGGGGGGAGGACTGAATGTGGGAGGTGGGTGTGCGTAAGTCAGGGGAGAGTAAGGAGGGAAATGGGAACAAGTGTCATTGAACAACAATTAAAAAAAGAGTTCAAAATAAAAAGAAACAGCATGAGTTTTAAAGTGAGAAAATACTGAGTTTGAAATTGGCCTCTGCCAATTAGGAGTATGTGGATTTGTGCACATAAATTTAAACCTTTGGGCCTCATTCCTGACATAGAAATAATAATAATAATTAGCTTAACAATAATGATATACACAGCATAGTACTACTTGAAGGAATCACTAAGATAACACCTAAAAAGAACCTATTATAATACCCAGCACAGGGTAGCTGTTCAAGCAATGATAGTCATTTATTTATTATTATTGTTGTTATAATAATCATTATAATTTTCATTATAGCATAGGCCTCCTGTGAAACAGAAGTAATAACTCTCCAGATACAGATTTTTCCTAGAAATTCCTGTGGGTGACAATTACGATTTTCAGTGGCTTGTACCACTACTCTGTATTTTAATTCCTTGATGCAACCTTTTAAGCACTGATTGTCTTGGTTTTCTGTTTTCACCAGCACAGAAAGAAGGCAGGAAACAATAGATCAGCTGTTTAAACAAGATGTCTACATGAAGGAGGAAAAAGAAATCATCCCTCCATTTTGACAGATCAAGTAATTTTATCTACCATAGGAGAATTTAAACAGCACCAGTACAAGAATCTTCGTGGCTGTAGAAATTACAACCACCATAAATGACACTTTTTATTTCCTTTGAAAAACCCTACTGTTTTATTACATTTACTTAGACATTGTCACAGCTTCTTTTTCTGGGACATTTCTTCTGCCCGCTCCAATATTCATTCTATCAAGTGAGCAAGGTGGTGGTGTGGTGAGCACAGATCAAAGCACTAATGAGCCAAATCAGTTCTGTGTAGGCTGGGCTCCTGTTGAAAAGTAATCTGATTTCTTTCCGGCTACCCAAATCCCATTCATAGGAAGTGAGGGGTGGGACTGGATAAGTAAAACAATGTCTCTTCTATTTAATTAACATGAAGAGATATCAGGCTCTTAAGAAATAATTTATAGATTGCCCTTACACCATGGCAAAGGACAAAACTGGGTGAAGCCCTGAAAGTGCTAGATAGCAATTGATTCCTTCACACCTCAAGGTCTTTGTATATGTTGAACCTTCTGCTGGAAAACTATGGTCCCATCTCCATACCCAACACACACATTTACTACCTATTTCCCACATTTTGAATATCATCTTTCTAATTAATCTTTTTCCAATCATTCTCAGTTTAGGTTGGTTACTCTCTAATAGAGAGCATTCATAGAGAGCTGCAACAATATGGTGAGTACCAAAGGGAAAGGGGGTGAGGGAGATAGGAGAGAGTGTAAGGGCGGTAAGTGGTGATAAAAGATGCAAAAGAATCTTCTTGAGGTAGTGAACACACAATACAGTATTATAGAATTGTATACTTGAAACCTATATAATTTTATTAACCAATGTTACTGCAATAAATTATTTTTTAATTTAATCTTTATTGTATTTTTTCCATTACCATTTAGTTCCTTATAACTGCTCTCTCCAGCAATTACCACACTGTAAAAGGAAAGAATCTAACTTAAAGCAATTTTGTACTCATAACAATGCAAAGTTATATTTTTAAAACTGACAATTTCAAATATAACGATTGAGTAAGAAAAAAAGTTATACACAGATCTTCAACTGCTTGAGTCAGCACCTCTGGGTCCAGATTGTTCAAGGGTTAACTGCTCTGGCTTCCCAGGGAAGTGGAATCGTGTGGAAAAAGAGCCTGGACTTTGGCCTCAGGGAGATCTGGAATTCAATCTTAGGTCTTACTAGCTAAGTAGAACACAACACTGCAGATTGCTGAACCTCTCTGAACCTTTCCTGTAAAATAAGATCAAAACAAGCACAAGTACCAAGAGAAAGCAATTTTTAGCAGTTTCCCATGCTTAGACTCTACTACACACCCACTCTCTTCTCATTAGCAGTATATAATTCAACTCAACTTTCAGTGCTTAACTATCATGTGTCTAGGAAAATTTTCTTCATCCTACCAGAAAAATATGAATCCCTTCCTCTTCTGGGCTCCTTAAAAACAGAGAACATGTCTATCTTGATCACAACTATATTCCTATACCAAGGACAATTGTAGATGCTCAGTAAATAGTTGGTTAATGAATAGTTGGAGAGAATGGTGAGTAAATGTATGGTTAGTTGTTTTTTCTCTTCTTATCTTCCATTGTGCCTAGAACATTCCTGCAAAAAAAAAAATGATGCGGACGTTTTGAGCATCATCTTTCTATCTAGGCTCAACCTGAGCTCTTCCTATTGCTTTTCAAATTTACTAGGTAATAGTCTTGCCAAGGTTTTCCAGACATAGAAAGGTTCTTCGCTGGCTAGACCTGAGGCAAAGTTTTTCTGGAGCAGGTGGACTGAGCTATAACAAAAAGCATATGGGAGCCAGAAGCTCTGAGAGAAAGCTGACATCCTACTTGGCATGTCAAGAGGGAGACAAGCTGGGTGAGGCATAAAGACAGACATTTATACCTTTTACAATGTTGGGCTTTGGCATGAGTGATCATTTGCAATTTCTGAACCTGGCACAGTGCCCTCTGGGAGCCACCCAGGTCCAGCAAAGGGTAAGATAGTTAATGACCAAAAAAAAGTCCAGTGGCTCTCTGAGAGAACCAAGCATGGGCAGAAGCACATGTGTTCCAAAGCTCTACCATCATGTGCAAGCCAAAGGCTTAGTGTAAGTTCTTAGGATAGAGTGAAAATATATACTTTTATCAATTAACTTCCTTTTATATTTTTATTGTAAAATACGCATGACATAAAATTTATCATTTTAACCATTTTAAGTTGTACAATCCCATGACATTAAATATATTCACAATATTGTGTAACCATCATTAGTATCAAGTTCCAGATTATTTTCATCATCCCAAAGTAAATCTCATATCTATTAAGTACTCACTCCCCATTGCCCAACTCCTATCCCTTGGCAAGTATTAATCTGCTTTTTGTCTCTTTGGATTTGCCTATTCTGGATATTTTGTATAAATGGAATCATACAGTATATGGTATTTCATGTCTGCCTTTCTTCACTTACCATAATGTTTTCAAGGTTCATTCATGTTTTAGCATATATTAATGTCACTCATTTTATGGCTCAATAATATTCCACTATTAGATATATACTACATTTTGTTTATCTGTTCATCCATTGGTGGACATTTGGGTTGTTTCACCTTTGGGCTGTTGTGAAGAGAGCCTCTATGAACTCGTGTGTACATGTTTTTGCTTAAACATCTCTTCTCCATTCTTTTAGGTATATACCTAGGAGTGCAGTTATTGTGCCATATGTTAATTCTATGTTTAACTTATTAAGGACCCAACAAAATGCTTTCCACAGTGTCTGTACCATTTTATACTCCTACCAACAATATAAGAGGTTCACTTTCTTTGTATAAGTATCCATGTATAAAGCACTTTATACAGATTTCACATCACATTTTCTCCTCCCATTAATTCTATGAGAAAAGTATTATTTTCCTTTTTTTTCACAAATGAAACCAAGGATTCGGTAATATGCCAAAACCTAGGCTTCTGTGGCTAGAAAGGTAGAAAGCCTGGACTTGGGCCACAGAGTTAGGATTCCTTTCAAGCTCACGTGCTCAGGTTGCTCTTCAGAAAGATGTAATAAGCCGTAGAACACACTGTCCTTACCCCAAGCCAACAACCTGTAGGTCCTTTTAGTCATCCTAAGATTTTTTTAAGTATTCTATTTACTGGGTATTTCACTGGTAGTATCAGATTTAATTGCCATTCTATATATAGCAAAAATAAGGCCGAGTGGTGGTAAGTAATTTATTCAAAGTCTTACAAAATCAGTAGCACAGAAGAGTTTACTGAAGTCAATACTACTGTTCTTTGTCCTGGAAAGATCTATGAGGTGGTAACCAAATTTAACGAATATCCCAGTAGTACCCTTAGATATCTTTAGAGATCAAGAGGTCATCTTTTAAAAACCATGTGTAGCAACATAATCTTTTTTACAAAGAAAATCTTATGAAGAGGAACCTCTACTTTTGACCCAATGATATAACAGGGAATATATTTAACCTCTTGCCTTAAACAACTATAAAATGGAACAAAACACATGAAACAAGAGTTTTCAGATGTTGGAAAACAGCCAGAAGTGGAAAGTGATGCATGAGAGAGTAAACAAACAAGGTTACCCTATTATTACCCAGTTTACTGTCTGAAGAGAGTTTTCGGGCCACAGCACAGATGGGTGAACCAAAGTACATCCTACTGCCTTCCCTCAGTTAAAAAAAAAATTAATTTGGGAGCTTGGAGAGGCCAAAGTTGTTAGAGTTCACAGGGTACTTTGAGCCTTCAGCTGAGTACAGATCAGCGTGTATGTGGACACTACCCAAGGGTGGGGAAAAAAGCCTTGGAGTTCATGCAAAGGTGGTAGGAGTTCACATTACCAACTGTGATGATTACTTTTACATGTCAGGTTGGAGGATGTTTTCAGATAAAATTAATATTTAAATAAGTGAATTTGGGGTAAAGGAGATTTCAGATTCCTCTCCATTATCTGAATGTGCCTCATTCAATCAGTTGAAAGTCTGAATGGAACAAAACACAAAAGCAAGAAGGAAGCTGATATTTGTTAAGTATTATAATATTCCATGAACTCTGCCAAATATTATATTTATATTACCTAATTTATTCCTAACATTCATATAATATAGGTGTTATTATCTTCATTTTATGGAGAAGGAAATTGAGACTTGGAAACATTAATTAGTCAAAGGTCCCAAAACTAGGAATATTAGATCTGGGATTTGAACCCAGTTCTGTCTGACTCCAAAGTCTAGGGTGAGGCACCATAAAAGGAAAGTAGCCATAGGAAACTTCTTGACAGGAGAACATTTTGCAGGCTGATCCCAGATGTTCAAGTATGTAGCCCTTCATGATCACAAGTAGCCCTGTGAACATTATTCAGTCAAAACTTCTCCAAACTTCATCTCAGTTCAGATTGAGTTTTAAACTAAAGGCATCCTTCCTGATTTTATATATATATATATATATATATATATATATATATATATATATATATATATATTCCTCAATCAAAATAATAAAGTAATGTCAATTGCTACAGATATAGAGTATTACTATGAATAAGGCACTATGCTGGTCATTTCAGATGACCAGCATTATTATTTCATTTAAAAATAATTTTGATATGTTTGAATATTTTCCAGAGTAATGATGGGCCTGAGTAAGATGGGCAGTTTCCCTAATCAGTCAATACCCCATCACTCTAAAGTTTTAGGTTTCATTCATTTATTTATAATTTTTCCTTCTAGAAAATATTCCCTGTGGGTTAGCTCAGGTTACTCCTGGATCTGAAGTCATAAATCCTACTCTTTTAGCTTCTGTAGTACCAGAGTCTAATAGTTCAAGGCTCTAAGATGAAGAGAGTCAGTTAGAATCAGGGACATTTTGCACTTTCTCCACAATTTATGGTAACTCAGCCCTAGCCTATCATTCATCTCTACCACCTCTATCCATAGCCCTGCTCCTATACTTGCCCTTTACTAAGCCCTTTCCAAGTCTTTCAGTCAACACTCAGTATTCCCCAAGTGTCCACTCTATCAACACACAGGAGAAGATATAATTGTAGTGAAAGCATATGAATGAATCAAACATAGTCTCTGCTTTCAAGAAATTTAGTCAAGTAGGAATTACCTCTGATCCTTCTTCTTTTCCTTTACCTTCAGCATTTACTTCCAATCATCACCAAAATTCTTCTACTAAAGTCCTATTGCTCATACCCCAACACTTAGTTCCATCCTCATGGCCACTGGCACAAAACAGGCTATTTCACTAACTTCCTCCCTAGATTTCATCCCTGTGTCTCATTCTTTACGCTACAGTCAGAATGATCTTTCTAAATCTTATAGCTGGCCATGCCATGCCCGTAGTTAAACCTTTGCAATAATTATATGAACAAGTTCAAACTTCTGAATGGAATTTTAAGGCAGAGGCAATTCCATTTTTGAGACTTCTATCACTTTATCTCTCACCAGCCTCTCTTCCTCCCTAAACAACCTCTTTAAGTCTTATCAAACTACTTGTATTTTCTTTTCTTACATAAACCATGCATTCTTATGGTTCTGGACCTTTGCAAAGGCTATTTCTACTGCCTAGAAAGGTACCATTCAGTCATAAAACAATTCCTGAGCAATTGTTGCTGACTAGGGCACTGAGAATATGGTATTATTCAGATACGATACCTGCCCTTGAGAATCTTGTCAGTGGTAGCAGTCCCTTGGAAGAGGTCCCAAGTGTCCTCTGCTCCAATTCTTGCATGTGCTTCATTGTGCCCTGCATATTCAGTTACAGAAGGTACCATTTATCTTTTCTTACAGTATAACTGCCTGTCAACTGGATGAATGAATAAAATTTTTCAGGGGATGTGATTTCTAAGAAGGCCACCTTTACCCACCTTGAAGGACTATTTTAAAAGTCATGGTGCCCTTTGATGCCTTCCTGTAGGACAAAGGAACTCAGAGCTTATCTACATGTAGATATTCTATTAATACATAATGACTCTTAGGACAGGAAGGAAATGGAACTGAATTTCCTTTTTGGATATTTCCAACAAAACCGAAGAAGGAAAATGGCCTCATCTTAATTAAAGAGGATGCTCTTGGGAATATGTTTAAGGAAAGGTTACAGAAGCAATCTTTGAAGGAATATGGACAAAGCACAATTCATCATTTCTTCTAGGAAAGTGATTATCAGGAGAAAGGTAGCTTCAAGGCTAGTGCTGCCCTGCTTCACAAAAGATTCCATTTACATTTCAAGAAAGGGTAAGAAAGAATATTCTACAATGAAGCTATTTTACACAAGGCCTTCCTGGCCTTTCCCAGACAGAGTCTGGCCCTTCTCACTCCTAATGACATTGCCTCTCTCCTTGTCTATACCTTCAGACCATCCATGACCAGAAACATCTCTCACCAGATCACACTCTCAACCCTCCCCTAATGCTAACTTTCTAAAACACTATGAAATTTTTTTATTTCTGGATCCCTTTAGCCATGTCTCCCTATATTTTGAAAGTTTAATCTCTTCAGCATGGTATTTAAGGTCCTGCACATCCTGACCCCACCTACCTCTGCCACCCTCTTCTTGCTGTAGGCTGTAGGCACACCACTGTGAGGTGTTCCTGTCCATCGTTTCTCATCCTGTGCCTTGGTGCTGTTGCCTCTGCCTGAAATACCTTGTCCCCTTCCTTTGATAGTCATTTCCTGTTTGCCCTTCCAGATCATTTTCTTACGTTTCTTGTGGACTGTGTCCTGAGGGGCCAGGAAGCTGACCTGTACTGATTACATCATGTGGGATCCCTTGTTCTCTCGCTGCCTATTTGATTAGGCCACAGGCAGGAGATTGGAGGGCAAGAGGAAAAAGAAGTTGAGGTATTTATTCTGTCCTTTCCTTTCACATGGCCATATAAGAGAGTTGTTAGCTATAGTTCTTATAGGATTCTAGTAATAGCTTCCTCCCCTGATCCCTTCAGTCTTTGTGGTAGGAACAGCTTTTACTATAGCCAGTCCTAGATGCTCCTCTAGCCTTGATGATTTTCTTAAACCTCTACTCATCTTTATAAATAATCTATTTTAAAATTCTCTTTAATTACCTTTTTGGATATTTCCTCTCTTTCCTGCTGAGACTGACTTAACAAACTTTTATAACCTGGCTAATCCTTCCTCACCCTTCAAGATCACTGTGGCAGTCTGTCCCCAGAAATCCTGAGAGCTGGGCTTTGGAGTCCATTGTTTCCACAGATCTCTACTTACATGCTATCATATACATACCACATTGGATTTTTAACTTCATGATAAAATATAAATGCCATGAGAGCAAGGACTTTGCCTGTATTGTTCATGCTGTTTCTACATTAAAATGGTGTCTGGCACAATGTAAGTATTCAATAAATGTTCAATGGATGCTTACTTGAAATAAGAAGGGTATATTCTCTCTATATCCTTGGCATTTGACTCAGAGAAGGTATTTCATAAATATCATTAGAATTAAAATTTTGTTAATAGAAAAAGAAGTAAAGTTTTCAGGGTTAGGTATGGAGAAAAGAGAAAGAAAACTTTTGTTGAGAAGAGAATATAAACCAGTTAACTCTAATGCTAGCACTTATTTCTTCCCATTTCAGGAGAGTTGGGGCCCAAATAGAATAGCATTTAGTAATGAGAGTGACACAGAACCATAAGACTAGAAAAATTGGGACAGAAATTCTCCACTGAGCACCTTCTCTGTTCTAGGCTCTGCATTAGTAGGATCTGAATAATTATTAACCCTATTAGTTCTTCCAACAGCTTGGTAAGGCTGGTATTATTACCTTTATATTCTCTTTACCAATGAGAATATTATTTTCAGAAGTGTTAAGTAACTTATTCATGAACAAACAGCTAGTAAGTGGCAAAGCAAAGAATCACATGTATCTATAACTGTCTGACTTCAGGCAGTGCCCTATGGTCTCAACACAGGAAAGAATCCTCAGATGTTGAGCACTTGGGTTGCTTCCAGCTCTTGGCTATTGTAAATTGTGCTGCTATGAACACTGGGGTGCATAGGTTCTTACAGATTGGTGTTTCAGGGTTATAATCTCATCTTTAAGTGGGACCTAATCAACAAAACAAAATAAGCAAAATATAACCAGAAACATTGAAAGTAAGAGCAATCCTACAGTAACCAGAGGGGAGGAGGAAGGGAACAATGGGGGGAAAAGGGGGAAGGATTTTCAGAAACAACTATGAAGGACACATGGACAAAACAAAGGGGGGTTGGAATCAGGGGAGGGAGGTGGGGATGGCTGGGGTGAGGGGTGAGTGGTGGGGGGTAAATGCAGACAACTGTACTTGAACAACAATGAAATAATATTTTAAAAAAAGAATCCTCAGATGTCATTCCCTACCCTCTACAAACTGTTAAAAACTGTGAAGGATCTGAGATTTCACCGTACTTGCAAGCTGACAAAATAACTGTCATTGTTTCATGGATACTGGCAGAAGATATAAGACTCCTGGGCCACAGACAAAGGACTCACAGCAACAGAAGGAGTGAGAGTTAGCATTTGTACAGGTTCCCTGAACCTCACCTCCTTTGGAACACTGTGAAGAGAGCCAAGTGATACTTGCACACAGAGTGGGTTGTACTTCAGGAGAGGGTCTCTGAGCTAAGAGACTCTGAATCTTTTATACTGTACAGTAAGTATACTTGTCTGTTGCTCCAGGGGGAGACAGTATCTCTATCATCCAGGGATGATCACTGTACAAACATCACAGAAAAGATAGTTTGGAACAAAGGCAATCAGTTTTCTTCTGTATGTGAGGAGTATAAAAACAGGAGCTATACCAGTACACGCATGGTCTCCTAACAGAATTCTTTGCTGGCCTCTGTGTGAATACTTCTAATGACAAGGATCTCACCACGTCTTAAGGCCATCAGTTCAGTCAGATGACTATTGTGGTGTCACAAAAAAATTCCTCACTGGTTGTTTAAAAAGAATTGATGTGAGACCTAGTGCAAAGCAGCCATTCAATAAGTATTTTCTTAATACTTTGAATGCTGTGAAGTTAGCAGTCAATTAAGAAGAATCATCTACTAAACGTCTTCTAGGATGATTCTGGCTCTCTGGCATTAAAAGCCCATTCAATATGAGCCCAAACTTATTTCCCCCTTAAAGCATTCCTACAAAACTTTTTAGATCAATAAGGTGTCTTTTTTTAACTTAGAACAGAAGAAAGTTTTGTTCTTTCATAAAAGCCAAGGAGTATGGGAGGCACAGCAGGACCCAGAAAAGATCATGAAACAATTCAGGCAGTCAGGAGACAAGCAGAGAAGTCATTCTACCAGCAAGTTCCAGTTGATTACAAAATAACTAAGTAGAAATACCCAGCAGGTAAAAACAAAAATTTGGAAATAGAAATCTAACATACAATTAAAAGGACTGTTGTTCAAGAAATTATTACAATAAACTCTCTGTAAATTTATACCAAGTAAAAGCACTTTCCTCGTACATTTGTTCACAGCTGTAACAGCTGAATGTGATAGGTGATACTATTATTTTATCTTTATTTTATGGAAAAAGTAACTGCAGCTCAGTGAGATTCAGTAATTCATGTCAGATAAAGTGGTAGAGCCAAAGCTCTGGCTCTGAAAAATGTGTTTTTCCACTACAACAGGAGTGTACAGAAAAAGGAGAGGACAAAAATCAGGTATGTTCAGGAACACACACCAACAGGGAGGACAAGGAAAGCTAGTGAATTGTAGAAAGAGAACTCAGGTAGCTGCATGGCTGAAGCATGATTGTGAATTATATCCTACACGTAAGCTCCTCACAGGCAGGAACTACCTGTACTTCATCATGATATTCCCAGTGCTTGCTACTGGGCCTATCACTTAGTAGGTACCAAATAAAGACTTCCTGAATGAAGAAAGTTATCCAAATCATTAAATTTTTCTCTATTAAAGTTTTTCTCAAGATAGCCTAATGACTAACACTGACCCATCTTTTCAATGAGAATACTTGAAGTACATGGGTGTCATTATAGGTAAATGGAAACATGAATGTAAATAAATCTGTTTCAATTATTCATTTATTTGACAAGCATTTATTAATTTCCTATTCTATGTTAGGCAGCCTGACAATCCTGTGCACAACTAACAAAATAAAATTTATTAATTACAAAAGTAACTTGAGTAAACTGCAAGTTTCTTAGGTCATAGATATAAGTATTCCAATTTTTATAAAGTCATGAGAAACTTAGGCAATGAATGTGTCTTCAATCTGCATGACCATATAATCTTCTAATTTATATTACAACTCATCCCTTAATGAGTTCCTTGACTCCCTCTCTCCCAAAGAGTTCTTGCTGCGGTTGTTTCAGGTGGCCAAGCAGTTCCACGGATCACTGACACTGGAAGACATGGGGAGCTTAAAATTGCCAACCTGAGATCAAATCCCTGTGGGTATACATAAATAACTTCACCAGAAAGTGAAGAAAAAATATAGGTATACAATCCCTCAGCCAATATTCTTAGGAATCAAAAGTTTGGCATTCAATTTTTTAAAAATTATTTAAAATTGTTGGAATACATATACTGTATATTCTTTAACATACTCAGTGGGTTCCAGGGTAGTAATCAATATTCAAACATAATATTTCTGTAGCAAAATGTATGAATATTCACAATAACTGGGATGAATAAAGACTGTCACCCATATCCAGATGGACCAAATTTTTTCATCAAATAAGTTTAATACTACTTAAAATTTTTTTAAAAAAACTACATGCTTTTGGATTTCAGAATTAAAGATGAAGGTTTGTGTCCCTATTCCAACTAAGTGGTCAGATCCTTCCCCTGATCACAATATAAACAACACTGTCTGCTCTTAGACTTCAAAGCATCTGTAAGTCTAATTACATTTCAGCCTGGCCTCCTCCAAGCCCCTGTTCAGAGCTTCCAGAAAACATCTGCCTAAAATGCAAATCTGTAAATGGTAACAGTAGGGGCTGGAGATGAGGGTGTGAAGACTAGTGATATCTGGCCTAGAAGATCTAGGGATGAGATTTTGCTGAAAGTCTTAGAGTCAGGTGAAGAACCTAAAGACCTCTGACATTTTTCCAGGGATCATCCCATAAACTGTGCTGACTTCGTTTCCTATTGCTCTAAATATAAAACCCAAACTCCTTATGGAAGAAAGATTAGTTTTGACAGCTGAAAAAATCATAACATAACTGCCATGGTATGAATGTCCATGTTCACCACCCAAATTCATATACGAAAATTTTAACCCCTAAATGTGATGGAAGCAGGTAGCAGGTGGACACTTTGAGTGGTGATTAGGTTAGAGAGGGTGGAGCCCTCAGGAATAGAATTACCATATTTTTAGACTACAAGATGCACTTTTTAACCACATTTTTTGCTTCAAATTCCCCCCCCCCCCATTTTCCTCCTCTAAACCTAGGTGCATCTGGAGTACACACCATAAGATGCACCTAGGTTTTAGAGGAGGAAAATAGAAAAAAAATTTTTTGAAGGAAAAAATGTGGTAAAAAAAAAAAAAAGCGTCTTATACTCCGAAAAATATGGTAGTGCTTTTATGAAAGATATTCCCACAGAGCATCCTGCTCCCCTTACACCATGTGGGGATACAAGATGTTTGCAACCCAGAAGAGAACCTCACCATGCTGACACTCTGATCTTGGATATCCAGCCTCCAGACCTATGGGCAATAGATGTTTTTATAAGCTACCTAGTTTAGGATATTTCACTATAGCAGTCTGAAAGGACTAATAAAGTAACCTGGGATTAAGAATTGACTACATAATTTGTGGGGGGCAATGCAAAACAAAACTATGAAGCCCCTTGTTCAAAGCATAAACATTTTAGGAAAAGATTAAAAACAGGTGCAGGGCCCTTCTGAGTGTGAGGTTGAATTTGAATCCCGTCCATAACTAAGACCTTATAAAGAGGGCATGCAGCAGGGTAGTGAATTAGAGAGAACACAGGATTTGACATTTAGGAGACTAGAAAGAAACTACCAGACTGGCCATGTGTTTTCTGTGTGAATTTTATAAAACCCCTTAATCTGCTTCATCCTAAATGTCTTCACCCAAAGTCTACCTCTTAGAACCATTGTGAATGTCAAAGAAAATACTGTATGTGAATGAGTAGAGTTCAGATATTACCTAAATGAGTCTCCTCTTACATAAATAAATATTAGAGCATAAAAAAGCTCTTTTGTTTTGTTTGCTATATTTCCCCTCCCCAATGAAAAGAAAGTAATCAAGCCTTTGTATTCTCTTGCCTCAAGGTCCCCGTAGGCCTAAATCCAGAAGTTGCTTAAAGAGAACTTCTGTGATTAGCTATTACGAACACTGCTGAAGAGATGTAGTAGCAGTAGTACCTAAGAAGAGAGGCCAAGCAAGGCCTTGAAGTGGGAACAATGGAGAGATCATCCTAATGGAGAGGAGTTGTAGGGCTTCCCTTCTTTGTCAGTTTGGGTGGTTGACAAGAATAAACCAATATAGAATTAGATTTGCTAGAGAGTTTGGGGGAGAATTTCCTATTAAGGATAAGAGGGGGGAAGGCAGGAGTAGTTGGGGAAGAACTTTCAAAGAGCAGTACAGGCCTGGCACCTGTGGAAGGAGAGAAGAAAGAACTGAGTAGTGAGAGCCTGAGGCTGCAGAATAGTTCTGAGAAAGTCTCAACTAGACTAATAGGGAGTCTGAGAAAAGTTCTTTTAGAAGTATCTTACACTGGGCAGTAATGGTAAAGTTCTGTACCCCTACCCTATCCTACTCCCCTGACACGTGGTCTGGTGCGTCACCTGGAGGTTGTCTGTCAATTATGCCCCCCATAGCAGGTTTTCTTGAAGGAAGATATGAACTGCACACCATCATGGCCATCCCCCCTTCACAACACAAATCAAATGGGAAAAGGACTGAGGCCTCTGGATACAGGTAATGTTGTGGCCTAGGGAGACTGCACTAGTTCAAAGATTCCCTTGCCCTAGAGTGGTCTGGAAGTAGTGGGAATCTGAACTTAAAGGTTTTTACTGGCTTGTACTTCTCCAGCATCAGATTTCTCATAGTTAAAGGCTCATTTCAAATATACTGCTGCCTGCATGTTTTCCCTGATCTTCCATGATTTCCCAATTTGCAATTCACTTTTCCGGCTTCTGGAATCCTATTATAGAACTGTTGTATTTGCATACTTGTCTCAACAACTGGAGATCTGTTGTCTCAAAAGCAGAATCTACATCATATTTGATGCAGCATAGAGCTGCCTGGTACTGAGAGGGAATTCATGTTTGTTCTGGTTGTATGCCTTAGTGCAATATAGCAGAATCACTCTTCAACACCAGCATGTATCCATTTAAAAGACAAATTGAAGTTCTCCTAGTAACTGAAACACTCAATGGTTTCCCATGAGAGTTTCCACATTAATCCACATGAATCCTTCAAGTATGGATATAAAGTATGGATATAGGCATTGACAAGTGATTGATTTTGTTTTTATTCATACTTGGCATTCTAATTGATGCAACATAGTAGTAGTAAAAATAGTAAGAACCAAGACAAGATATTTTTATTTTGTCAAGATTTGAGTCCTTGTATCTTATTGTTTACCAGATATACATTTGAAGTTAAACAATAAATCCCGGAATGCAGGGACAGTTCAATACATGAAAATCAATCAATGCAATATACCACATTGTCAGAATGAAGGAAAAAAACACACAATTGTCTTAGCTGATATAGAAAAAGCATTAGAAAATGTAATATCCTTTAATATCCTTTCATGATAAAAGCACTCAACTAAATATTAACAGAAAAATTATCTCACCATAATAAAGACTCTATATGAAATTTTCATAGCTAACTCATAGTGAACGGTGAAATGTTAGACTCTTTCCCTCTAAGATCAAGAACAAGGCAAGAATCTAATTCTTCCCACATTTATTCAACACAGTATGAGAAGTCCTACCAAAAGAAAAATAAATAAATGGCATCCAAATTAGGAAGAAAGACATAAAATTAATCTGTTTGAAGACTGCATGATTTTATACATAAAAAGCCCTGAAGAGATAACACACACATCTGTTAGAACTAATAAACAAATTCAATGAAGTTGCACACTACAAAATAAACATACGAAAACTAGTTGGGTTCTCATAAACTAACAACAAAGTATGCGAAAAATTAGGAAAACAATCTCATTTACAATTTAATTTAAAAGAATTAAATATTAGGAATAAACTTAACCAAGAAACTGAAAGATTTGTACACTAAAAATAACATACTATTGATGAATTAAAGAAGACAAATAAATGGGAAGACATGCCATGTGCATGGATTGGAAGGCTAAATATTGTTAAAATGGCATATTACCAAAAATTATCTACTGATTCAACTACTATGAAATCCCAATGGCCTTTTTCTGTAAAAAAAAAAAAAAAGAAAAAGAAAAAATCCTAAAATTCATATGTATTCCCAAAATTCATATGAAAAGACAAAACAGTCTTGAAAAAGAAAAACAAAGCTAGAAACTTCATACTTCCTGACTGCAAAACATATTACAAAGCTATAGTAATAAGAATGAATAATATGGTACCAGCATAAATACAGACACATAGACCCATGGAATAGAATGGTGAGCCCAAACATGTGTATATGACATGTACATAGTAAAATGATATTTGACAGGGTGCCAAGGCCGCACAACCAAGAAAGGATAGTCTCTTTAAGAAATGGTTTTTGGAAAACTGGATATTCACATGCAAAAGAATGAAGTTGAACCTTTATGTTATATTATATACAAAAATTAACTCAATATGGATTAAAAATTAAATGTAAGATCTGAAACTATAATACTCCTAGGAAAAACATAGATGAAAAGCTCCTGACATTGTAGTTGACAATAATTTCTTCAATGTGACACTGAAAGCATAGGCAACAAAAGCAAAAAGAAACAAATGAGACTACATCAACTTAAAGACTTTTGCCCAGCAAGGGAAACAATAACAAAATGAAAAGGCAAACTAAGGAATAGAAAAAATATATATGCAAACCATACACATCCAGAATACATAATGAAGTCCAACAACTGAACAACAAAATAATCCAATTAAAAATGAGTGAAGGATCTGAACAAACATTTCTTCAAAAAAGATATACAAATGGTCAACACGCATATTAGAGGTGTCCAACTTCAATAATCATCAGGAAATGCAAATCAAAACCATAATGAAATATACTTCATACCCATTAGGATGGCCACTATCAAAACAGAACAAAACAAAAACCCTGAAAATAACAAGTGTTGGTGAAGATGTGGAGGAATTAGAATCCTTGTACACTGCTGGTGGGATAAGACAGTGCAACCTCCATGGAAAACAGTATAGAAATTCCTCAAAAGTTAAATATAAGAGTTACCAAATGATCCAGCAATCTCAATTCTGAGTATACATCCAATGGAATTGAAAACAGGGTCTTGAAAAGATATTTGCACACCCATGCTCAGTGTAGCATTATTCATAAGAGCCAAGAGGTGAAAACAACTTAAATGTCCATTGACAGATTAATGGATAAACAAAAACATACAATGGAATATTACTCAGTCTTAAAAAATAAACAAATCCTGTCATATACTACAAATAGATGAACCTTATAGACATTATGCTAAGTACAATAAGCCAGTCATAGAAAGATAAACACTACATAATTCTACTTATATGATGTATCTAAAGTAGTCAAACTCTTGCCCAAGTAAGTAAAATGGTAATTCTCACGGGCTGGGGGTCAGGGGGAAAGAGAAGCTATTACTCAATGGGTATAGAGTTTCAGTTTCTCAAGATGAGAAGTTCTAGAAATCTGCTGTACAAAAATGTACATATGAGGGTGGACCTAAAAACACAATTTATTAACTAAAAATTGTGTATTCTCACATGCTTAAATTTCAGTCACCTTCAAAGTACTCTCCATTTGATGCAATAAACCTATCAAGACTTTTTATTCACTGCTCAAAACAGTGAATGAACTTGTCAATTTTGATACCTTTTAATGCTTCTGCCATTTTTGTTACACTTCTTCCACATCGGCAAAATATTTCCTTTTGAGGACTTTTTAAAAAATATATTTTATTGATTATGCTATTACCATTGTCCCATTTTTCCTCATCATTCCCCTCCACCCTGCACACCCCTCCCACCCACATCCCCCACCTTTAGTTTATATCCATGTGTCATAAGTTCTTTAGCTTCTACATTTCCCACACTATTCTTGCCCTCCCCCTGTCTATTTTCTGCCTACCATCTATGCTGCTTATTCTCTGTACCTTTCCCCCTCTCTCCTCCTCCCACTCCCCTGTTGCTAACCCTCCATGTGATCTCCATTTCTGTGTTTCTGTTCCTATTCTAGCTGTTTGCTTAGTTTGCTTTTGTTTTAGGACTTTTTTCATCCAGGAAAACAATAACAAAAAAAATGTTGCTCAGGGTGAGATCTCAGATTGGGTGAATAGGGAGGGTGGGGCACAGGGATAATGCCATTTTTGGTAAAAGAACTGCTGAACACACAGTTCAATGTGGGCAGGTGTGCTCATAAATTACCCATTATGAAATGGGCAAACATGTTGAAAGAGTCTTCAAAATTCACTAAATGCAAACACAGCCTCTCACAACAATGCCAGCTAGTACACTGATACAGATGGGCTCCTAGATTACTCACCTAGTAGGTACTACCAGGGGCCCACCTTCCAGGAGATAATTCCTGTTTTGGGGGGGGGAGTTCCTCCTCATACAATTAACAGTACTGTACTGTATACTTCAAAATAGTTAAGATGGTAACTTTTACTTGTGATTTTTACCATAATAATAAAGAAAGGAGACAATGAATAATGCAGATTCATTGAATGAATAAAATATTTTTCATACCAAAGAAGTTCCAAACTCTCTAAGAAGTATCAAGGAAGATTTCTATTATTTATTCCAAAATATGTGCCCATATGTTTCCTAAATGAAATAAAATAAATGCATTAAAACTGTATTTAATGAGAACTTTCATGGCTAGCTCTTTATTGCTTTTTAAATGTAGATTTATTTTAATTATTGGTTACAATATTAAAGGAGGTTATATATTAAAAAGATACATCAACACTTGAAGGAGTCTTTAATCAAAGGTTTTGTATCTTTTGCACATTTTCTAAGTGAAGTTATTTTTAGCCTTAATATGAAACAAACTGAGAGAAGGGATGATATAAATATTGCAAAAAATCTTAGGGTTGAGTTGCTTTGTTTTTTTGTCACCATCACTCAGAGCAGGGCATCTGAAATGCTTGATATTCTGTGGCCTAACCCTTATGGATAATATGCTAACCCAAAGGGAGAATAACTGTCTACTTAAGCAAAAATAACAGTCAAATTATATTTGGGTTATAGAACATCACCTTTGCTACATGCATGCCAGGAATCTAAAGCATCTAGCCTTTTACTAAATTTACAAAAATCCTTCAAAAACATAATAGCCCCTAATGTTATAAACTGATTCCCTTTTTACTCATGTAGGCACTGTAAATTTATACACTTTCTTTTTATCTTAATATGGAAATATGTAAGAGCAACAATAATGTTCTTACCCTTTGACCCAATGATCTTAAACTACTTCCCATATTATTTCTTAATAAAACATAAAATAAAAACACTAAATGACCCTAAATATTAGACCATGTTCAATAGCTATGTTAGTTTAGAAAATAAACATACAACAAAGAGAATGAGATAAATTATGGTACAATTATGTAACTGAATAGCCTCTGCCTATTAAAATTCTAATCACAAAGACTATCCCTGAAATGGAATATGGGCTGACATTGGATGATTACATGAAGTTCTGATGTTAACTAATATAAAGCAATATATAATCTTACATGTCTATGACTGTAGCCATTTGAAATACATATGCCTAAGGAGATGAAGTAAAAAAATGCCAAGATAAAATAAAACACATAAATCTGTTCATTTGATCATTCAGATCATCTCTCTGAAGACAGATGGCTCTGGCCAGTGACTTCAAATACTAAGTTTTCTACAAGCTCAGTGTGAAATTCTGACAAACACAATTATTATTTTAGAGTATTATTATTAACAAAGGGTTAATCAGTCCTATTGTGCCTGACTAGCTGGTTAATTCATGTCAAAGTTGTGAGACCTGGGACAAGGTAGTTAATCTCTTTTAATCTCAGTTTTCTCAGTGATAAAATTAAGGTAATACTACGTACTTCATGAGAATTAAATGAAATGACATGTATTTACATCTAATATACTGATGCCATATAGAAAGTTCTCGAATAAATGTTAGATAAATGACTGGATTAAATTTTAAAAATAAATGAATGACTAATAAACAAATGAATGAGAAAAGAGTCAGTTTCTGAGTTCTAGTTCTGATACATATTAGCTGTGTAACCTTAGCAAATAACTAAATTTTTCTGAGCCTTAGTTTTCTTATCTGTAAATTGAGGGGGTTAAATAAAAGGGTTTTTTAAATTCCTTTTAACTCTAAATTCTATAAATTATACATGGATGACAAGTATGATATTAGCATCTTGTGTAAAGAAAGGGATATATGTTCTGTTACCTTTTTTTATTATAGCTGATAAACCTCATGTCCTCTCTAAAAGCTCTTAATAATTATTTCTTTATGCCTCACTTTTAATGAAGTAGCCCAACTTATTTTATTAAAGTTTTGACTATTTTACAGTTAATGTTGGAAGACTTTCAAAAAACACAGACTAGAGGAACAATCAGCCTGTCAGCTTATAGACTCCTTTCATCCTATCTTTTCATCGTGTGTGATTCCATTGAACTAATAGATACCTAAACTGAAAAAAGTTGGTGTGTGCTGACAAAGATGTGGTGATGATGTCAAAACATTCAAAGATTCAGTAATGCTTACTATTCAATCTTCATCAGTCTGTTAGTTTTTGCTATTATCTGTTTCTATGTTTTCAAAGCACTGATCTTACTGATATTTGAAGTCCTTTCTGATATTAATGTATTTATAATGCATGATAGACTTTTGTACCCATTATTAACTTGATCATATACAACTTTTAAGATCCTTAATGCTTTCTATAAAAGCTCTAACAGGTAAGAATTACAACACTTAAAGTCATAACTGTCATCTATGAGAAGCTACATGGCATCATAAAAAGAACACACATTTTGGAATCAAATATTTAAATTTCAGTTCTGGCTCTCTGCCAGTGTAGCCTCAGTGAAGACATTGAGTAAGTTTATTTGTAACATGGATGCAATAGGATGCCCTCATGGTATTGTTGTGAAGAGTTTTTAAATCTTCACATAAAATACATAGAGCAGTTCTTTACATGGTCACGTGCTCAATTAATGTTCACTAGCATGTTGACTAGATTTCTATTAATATACAACAAGACCATCATCTCATCCTTTTCCTAAAATAGCTCTGGTAATTCTAATAATAAGCACATATTTGTATAGCACTGCAGGCAGTGATCTTTTTTAGGCTTGTGGGCCATACAGATTCTATTGCAACTATTCAACTCAGACCATGCAGCATGAAAGCAGCCAAAGACAGACACATAAATGAAGGGGCATGGCTATGGCAAAATAAAACTTTATTTACAAAAACAGATGACTAGCCCATAGGCCAGAGTTTGCTGACCCCTGCTATACACTTTATAAAGCATATTATTTATGTTACCTTATTTCATACTCTCAACAACTTGTAGAAAAGCAGGTTGACTATTCTTATATCCATTTTACAAATACAGAGAAACAGAGGCATGAGGCATGAATATGCCTCTGTATCCATTATTAACTTGATCATATACAACTTTTAAGATCCTTAATGCTTTCTGTCCAAGTTCTGTCCAAGTATACAAGATTCTGTCAGAATGTAAGATCTGTCCAAGTTCTTATACTAATAAGTAACAGATCCAGCACACAAAAGTGGATCTTCAATTCATGATTAAATATACTACAATATGACATATGTGAAGGTCAAAGCATTTCCACAAATGGGCAGGTTCATGGATCATTTGCTAGTAACTAATATCTGAAGTAGTAATGTTCCCTTTCTATAAGTAGTATCACCAAACTTCAAGCTCTGTGGAGCACTGTTGTACAGACCGTAAGGAATGGTTTAAAGATACAGTACCCTAGTAGTGAGTGCCTCATCACTAAAAGCATTCAAACAGAAGTTGAAGGCCCTCTATCAGGAAAACTGGAGAAGGGATCATGGATTGGGAGTGGGAAAGTTATATGGAACGATGGCGGAGGTTCCTCCCAGAGCTGCGATATAGGTTTCTTGGACACAAAATATGAATATATCAGTTTTTGAAAGATCATTTGAGATTAAATCATGTCCTTTAAGATAATGCCTAGAGAAGGAAAACCATGAGTGACTTAAAAGGAGTTAGGAGTTAAAAGGTAATCTAGAACTGGCTTCGTTGTAGGTCTGACGTGGAGGCATCAAGAACTTTTTGCAAGGAGAGGTATGTAGTGCTGTTAGCGCCTTTCCTCAGCTAAAAATGCAGAAAGAAGTGATCATCACAGGCTTGCTAGCCCAAAGGAAATGTCAAGATTATATGCTATCATTTTTATTTTTTATGTGTGAGGGGTTACAGGCTCAGAAAGGAGAAGTGGTTTTTACAGAGGGCAAACAAGCAGTTAACAGATGAAACAGGCCCAAAATCCACCCTGCTGATCTCCAAAGGCTTTGCTCTTCTATTCACCCAGTTGCCTATTACCTCACTCCAGACCCACCACATTCCTGCAACTAAATTAAACTATTCTGATTTTATACACGAGGAAGCTAAGGTAGTCATGTAATTCACCTGATAAATAGAAGAACTAGAATTCAAATTCTGGGTTCTTGATTTCTAGTCTAATACCACCTATCCTCTTAAGCCATTTCTAATTCCTAAATCTAGCTGGTTTCCTAACACTATGTATTACAAATGTTGTTGAGGGCTCAGTTAAATGTTACTTGGACTCATTTAAAAATGTCACCATAAACATCCTGCCTTGAGAGGAAATCTGAACTCCGGTATTATAGAACTGACAAATGGTGAGGGAAAAGGAGAAACTCTGTGGTTCTGTGCCCTTGGAAGACCCTTTTAAGGTTTCATATGACCAGGAAATCGGATTAGCTACAACAATAAAAGTCATGGCTTAAATTTCTGGTTAAAAATGAATTATGTATTTTTTAATACTTCACTAGCTTGACTTATATAAAAGTATAATCCAATTGAGGAGTCTGATAATTGTAGAAGTCCCAAGTGCAGGCAGCAGGCTGAGCAAGGAGAAAGATGGTCATCCCCTGAATAACCAACAAAAATTCATGTCTGGATTCTGTTTTTATGGATCCAGTTAAATACATTTTGAGTCCTGCTCTTCAGTAAATCCAATTCATTTCTAAATGGTTTGTGAAATGAAACAAAATGATCATTCTACAGATGAAAGTGGTTAGAGCCATAGAGCAGTGACTGTCACCATGCAGGACAGTTATGTTCATGCAGCAAAAATAATTTGATTGCCATTTAACTTTGTAATTCTCAGAAAGGTTCTTAGGTCCCAGAGGATCTGTCCAATATGTAGTTAAATCTATAAAGCCTTCTTAATTGTCCTTAGTTTCACTCTTTGCTTATAGGGGAAATGCAGGCTTCAAATGGCCCTGTGGTTTTGGCACTAGAGGATGATCAATTATAGTTAAGAAATGACATTTTATTTGCAATATATCCTAAAATGATGGGCTAAATTCTGCTGAAAAACTTCACTAATAATGAGGGAGACACACTAAAAATCTCTAAGAAAGAAATTACATGCATTAAAGATTATATTTGCCAGGCCCCATGCTAGATGCTTTCATTACTTCTTACAACTCTGAAATCAGTATAACCTTCCCTTTCTTACAGATAAGGGAAATGAAACTTAGAAAGGCCCCCAAAGTTTCCCAGGACACATAACCAAGGAAACAGCAGAGTTAGAATTAGAATTCTAAAGCTTATATTCTTTCTACCATAGCCTCTAAGCTGCCTATTCCTGACCTAAAATTCTGTTATACTATAATGCTGCCTCTCTCTTCTATCTTTCAGTCCACCAGCAACTACCTTCACAGATTATTGCCTATGACAGTGACTCTCACCATTCATTTATTCCACAGGCATATGCTAGCTAGATCCTTTACTTGATCATTAGAAGTATAATATAGTCTCTGCCTATAAGGAGCTCATAGAGAATGGGAAAAAGAGAGGCATGGAGATGCATTGTAAATGTAGAATATTTCTATAACTGCAAAAAGTCCTATTGGACAGAACTGCTATAGATATTTGGATTTGGGATGACTACTAGGGCATCCTTTTCTCTGGAGCAAATTGCCTCCGGAACTGTCCAAACGGCAGCAGTGGAAGATACACAGTTAAGCAGGAACTGCGTAACTCTTAATGACTTTTCTGGTGTGGTTGTGGGTTAAAGTTGGTCAAAAGAGGAACCTGCATGTGTCTTTGAAGGTGAAAATGAAGCAGCACTCATTACTTTCTGCAGATCTTTGCTTCTTCAGACATCAGACACAGAGGTGCCTTGTGGGTTCCAGCTTGTCCTTCCTCTTTCCTGCTCTAATTTCAGCTCTTTTCCCTTACTGTTGGTCCTGCTGATTAGAGAACTCAGACCCAGCACTAGATAATTGGCAGCAGACCCACAGAATCAGTGGTTAAGCAGAGGAAACAGCTTTCAACGGATTTCTCCACAATTATCCACTGTGTTGTGTCACTCTGACGCCTTGCTTCCTAGATTGATCCTCCAACTCCCTGGTCATCACTTTCTCAGATCCTGCCACAGTTACATAATGTCTAATTCTTTAATGAAACCCTTGTCCCCTCACATTCTATCACAGTACCCTGACTGGCACAGCAGCCATTCCAAGAAATGATAGCAAAGGACTCAACTGGCAAGAGCTCTGTTCTGAAAGTCAGAAAGCCTCAGAAGTGTGGTATTGCTGGAAGAATATAGACTCAGGATCAAATACACAAAGATTCAAATCCTGGCATTGCCATGTGTTTGCAACCTTAAGCAGATTATTTTATCTCAGCTTTCTCATCTCTATAGGGAGATAACACCTTCATCTCACAGAGTCAATGAGAATGTAAAACAATAAAATGTATGACAAGGACCTAACACAGTATGTGGCCAAGGTAATGCTGAATCAACAGTAATGCTTACTCTGCTCTATGAAGTTTTAGGCCTGAATCCATCATTTCTTCGGCATGTGAATTAGAACAAATGACTTCAACCTTCTCAGTCTCAGGTTTCTCCTGAGATGCTATCATAGTTTCTGAAGTGATATGTGTCTCAGGCTCCTGAGTAAAGAATTAAGAGATACTGAACAGTAATCCAGTTAATCTAATCTCAGTCTGGATCTTTTTCAAGGACTGGGCTTTCAGCAAACTCTAGGATTGACCTTTTTTCGCCTAATACAGGAAATTCAGTCAGTTGCTGAAATTCATTTCTTCTCCCAATGATTTTTATTCATCCTTCAAGAATTCCAATATTTCTGTTGAATTAAAGTTACCTATCTCTGGAACTTAGAGGAGACAAACTGCTAGTATGAGTCAGAGCTCCAATGCCTCAGCTGTTTTTTTGGAGGGTGGGGGGTGGGTAGAAGCAGTCTCTGAATGGCTGAACAACTAATGTATATGAGGATCAGGCCCAGAAATGGCCAAAGAGTTGAAGCCTCCACACACTAGTTTCATCACTATGCCAATTTTACATCTCAACTAATATGCTGTTGTCAATTACGTATACATACATACATGGATAAAACACATCAAAAAAATTCATAAGCACGTTAATATGGGTTCTCTCTAGGAAGTGGAATGAGTGTCTTTCATGAGGATATATTATTTTAAAATTATACACAATTATATATTTCTAGTAAAATATCTATTTTTTCTTGGATTCAAAATGACTGGTATAATAAATTTAAAGTTCATTTTTTCAGGAATTAGAAATCAAAATACTGGGTTTAAATTCTAGCTCTGTCACACTCTAGCTGTGTGACTTCAGCTACATTTCTTAGCCTGTGAGTATCAATTCTTATCTCTGTGAAATAAAGCTAATAATTTCTAACTCATGTGGTTGTTTTGAAGATTAAATGCAATAATAAAATTAAGTTCTTATGACAGAGCTGACACTTGATAGAGACCCAATAAATGGTGGTCCTAGAATGATTAACTGAAGTAGTTATTTGTAGTAACAGTACTGGTACTACTAGTATTAGTAATAGCAAAGGTAAAATAACAAAGGGAACAACTAATAATGAACATAATAATAATAATGCTTAAGTAAAAATAAAATTTTAGTGATCAGTTAGGCCAATTTTGTCACTCTATTGAGAAACAGAGGTCCAGAAGAATTGAATCAAGATTGCAGTTGGGTGGAAAAATTTCTTCTCGTTCCCAATCTTATGCCTTCCTACCTCAAAATATTTAGATTACAGACAATGTTCATTGAGTTCAACAAACATGTTTTAGAATATGGGTGCTAGATGAGCAAGACAAGATCTTGCCTCTGACAGAATTCACATTATATCAGAAAATCACCAATCTGAAAATACTGTCAAGGGCAACATATATTATAGAGGTATGGAAATGTGCAATGGGACCACAGAGGAAGAAACCACTAGCTCTGCTTTGCTTGGAGCAGGAACAGAAAAGGGTCACTGAGGTGACCTCTGAGCCTGGTCTGGGCCAGGAACAAGAATATTTTGATAGGGAATTAGAAGGGAAAGGGGCACCAAGTGTACAGAACTGCATGTGAATGAAGACCTGAAGTCTAGAGGGTGCATATTTATGTAGGGGGGAAGTTTGATGTGGATGTACCAAAGACAGATTCTTTTATTCACCTATGCAAAAAACACTATTTGTTGAGCATTCCTCTGAGCCATGCAATGTGGTAAGCTGACTTGATAGTATGTTAAGGACTCTGATTGCCAAGCCAAATAATTGGGACTTTATTTTACAGAAAATAGAAATAGTAGCTTTTTAAGACAAAGAGACTTAAGATCAAAGCTTTTCTCTCTCTCCCTCCCCACCAGTTTCTAAATCTGATTATGCTACTGATGACTGGACTATTTCCCCTGAGCAAGACCTAGACATCAGGGATCAAAAGTGCCACTGGCATTAAAACAAACAAACAAAAAAAAAAAACATTCTATAAGAGCTACAGCTGAAAATGGAGCAGAGCTTTCTGGAGAACTTCATTTTGTGTCTGGTGCTGTGGCAGCAGGAAAGTATCAACCTTCCCCCATTGATTTTCCAGCAACAGCAGCAAAACTGCACTTTGAGGAAAATGACCTCTGGGTTGATTAAGATTTGAAAAATGTTGAATTTATGCTATAAATTCTGGCTCAAGCTGAAGAGGCGCTAATGTGATTGGAACTCATGCAGTAACTGTCAGAGGCAAGAGATCAATCTGAAATTCACGTTCAACAATCCTGCTTTACCCATTGGGCCAAAACCAGCTTTAAAAAGTGGGCAGCTTCTTTATTTTTTTAAAGATTTTATTTTATTTTTTCTAGGGAGAGGGAAAGGGAGGGAGAAAGAGAAAGAGAAAAACATCAATGTGTGGTTGCCTCTCGTGTGCACACCGGAGACCTGGCCCACAAGCCAGTCATGTGCCCAACTGGGAATCAAACCTAAACCCTTTGGTTCATAGGCTGGTGCTCAATCCACTGAGCCATACCATCCAGTGCAAAACTGGACAGCTTCTTTAAGAAACACAGGAACACAGGGTCACCTGTTCCCACCCCTTGTTGTTGCTTCATATTTTAGGCACATTGTGAGTGGTTAATATTTTAACACTTAAATCAGGTGCAACCCCCTCCCCCATCAAAAAGAAGAAGGAGGAGGGACAGGAGGAGAAGGAGAAGAAAAAGAAGGAGGCAGAGGAGAAGAAGAAGGAGGAGGAGGAGAAAAGAAAAAGTGATAAAGGAAACAAAAGAAACCCTGAAAACATATTAAAAGTTTTGTAAATTGAGAATTTCCATGGCAAAGATATATTTGGTGCAAGGACTTCACTATATGTCAGGCTAACCTTCTCTCTGTTCCAGCATTGCTTAAAATTCACTAGGTAAAGCATTTTGTTTCAGCAATAAATTCAGCTCAGCAGGGAAGATGGGCTGAGTCAATGAGCAGATTCATCTATATCTGCAAACTCTGCTTTTCAATCTTCAGATGATCCTGGACCCACAGTACAGAAAATCAGGTATTTATTATCATTCCAGTCTCTCTGCCTAATGCTTTGCTTCAAAAAGAATGAAGCTTCCTAAATCCTACAAGAAAAATTAAGCCAAACTATCACTCTTGCCTGTTGTTTTCAAATAAAAGTCCCTGTTCTATATGACATGAAAAGAAAAACATTCCAGACACACCTAACCCTGTATGACAAACCATAATAGAGACACATTTGCTATTTATAGAGGTGCTGTTTGGTATGATCTTAATCCATCTCCTGGGGGGGAGGTATTTGTTTTTATATATTTGCACTGAAATGCATACACATTAAGGGGCCATTAATATTAATTAAGCACTTATTCTCTGCCCAGGTACAGATAAAGTGTGGCCCTTAGCGTGCTGTCATGGTACCCTAGATGACCTTGATCAGGACACTTATATATTGCAATGCAATCATTCAGGTACAGTTCTCACCTTGAAGGAAGGAGAACTGTTTTTTTAATAATCATGTTACTGTAATTGATTTAATGCCTGTAACATGTTATTGAGTAACTATCAAATGAATGAAAAAAAAAAGCCTGCATGAGTTTGAGAGAAGTATAAGGAGGAGCATAAAGAAAAGAGAATAAAGGAAGAAGTGAGCAAAGAAAAAAAAGATTGTAAAACATCTTGAAATTAATGTCAAAATTATACTAAAATATTATCTATCTATCTATCTATCTGCAGGTATGTATCAGTGCTCCATTCCCAAAGTATAATCTCATGAAACAGAGAATTCTCCCTACTTCACTCTTAACTAAAAGGTGAGAAAATACTGTTTATTCTCCCCTAATCTCACCCCAGACTTGGAGATCCACAGTCTACATTAACCAAATTATCCATTAACCCAAAAACTTTTTGAGGGAATACTGCCCTCCAGTCTTCACCCATTTTCTTCTGTTTTTCAGAAACTTAACTCCCAGAAAACAATATAGAAAGAAAATATGAGAGGACTATTGCCAGCACAATACATCTTGGAATACGTGTACCCCCCACTTCCTAAGGCAAAAGACAGGTACCTGAAAGAAACAGGAAACCATGCAAATAGAGTATTACAGGGTTCTACATAATAAATACTGTATTTATAAGTACCAGAAAATGAAGAAACTAAGGTAAGGATGTAAGTATGAATGTGCATATGAGTATGTGTATGTGACATGAAATAATCTGAATGTATCATAGATAAACACACTTAAAAATTAAAGCATTCTCCTAAGCACTGATAATTGGGTCAGATACAGTGCAGCATTACTTTTAATAGCAAAAAGAAAGAAAAGAAACTACACTCCACATTTCCACGTTAAATAAATAGTGATACATTCATATGCTTGAGTATTATGTACTCTGAGAACAGTTAAAGGTAAAAGTGCTCAAGATAAAATGCTGTGTGAAAAACGAATACAAAACTATATTGCAAAATTTCAAACTCTTTTATATAAGTCACTTCCTGCTTCCTCTCTTGTCTCTTCACTACTGGCAAACTCAACATTTGAATTCACTTCTTATGGAAAGAAGCCCCAACCATTTCCTCTTTGCCTGCAGAAACTGGCACAAGGTAGGGCTTTGATAAACAGATGTTTAATGAATGATAGAATGAGTAAACAAAGGCAGGCTCTAGGCCTTTTCAGAGGAGAAGCTCTATATACAATGGCTGTTGTCAAAAGTTGTATCCCATCAAGAAATGGGTCTTCCTCAGGATCAGTTGTCTCCCATTTGTCCAAGGTACTACCGTGAGGCCAGAAGATAGAAGCAGTGGAACTGGGTGTATATACACTTTATGTGGTGTGGGAGAGGCAGGTGTTCTCTCCAATCGTTTCCCTCAGACCATTAGAAGCCACATTCACACAGAAGTTCAGATGGCTGGTTTCTTGCAAGACCCTTTTTAACTGTCCAGAACCTTCTCTAATTACAAAATAACTCTGATAATTCAAATGCTCAGCTTTCAACAACATACAGGTAAAATCGGTAATATAGAATTCGGTCAAGAGTATTTTAGGTTAAAAAGAAGACAAATTGTCAGAAATGAACAATACCAGTCACATTATCCTCCTGTGTCTTTATATTACTTCAACCACTCCCTTTATACTGGTTCTCTCCCATCAGCATTTAAATTATGTTCATGTCTCTCTAATTAAAAAAAAAAAACATTAGCCTCCCATGATTCCCTGTCTTTATCTAGCCAACACACTAGCTCTCCCAACCTTCTTAAAAATTCCATTCATCCATCTATCCATACATATATTTAATAAATTAATGTGGAAGCCTACTATGTGTCAAAAATTGAGCTAGGTGCAGGAAAAAAATGGTGAATAGAATAGGGACTCCTCCTCTTATGGAGCTTAGTTTTTATTGAAAGGAATACAAGCAAACATAGATTAAAAAAAAAACAAAATATCAAAGAGTTACAGATATTGTGCAGAGAACTACAATAAAAATAGAAAGTATTGGGTATTTAGATTGATCTGGAAACTCATCTAAGGAAAGATCCAGAGAAAGCATATCCTAGGCACTGGTAATATTTAGTGCAAAAAAAGCTGCACTAGAGAGAAGTACAAATTATTTGAGCAATAAATATATCAAGGTGTCTAGAATACAGTGGGCATGAACAGATGGAACAAGATGAGGTTGGAGAAGAAGGCAGAGGCTTGATGTGTAGAGGTGTGTAAGCCAGAGTTTGATGTTTGGAATTTATTATAACTACAAATGAATGTTTTAAATAAATGTATTAAGTGGGGGAGGGGGCATCAAGATCTGATTTCAATTTGCAAAACATTACTCTGGAAGCAGGGGAATGAGATGCAAGATATTGCCATAGTCCAGGTAAACAATGACAGTGGTTTTGATTAGATTGAAGTACTGAAGAAAGAAAAATAGATGAAATGGGGTATATTTTGAGGATGGATTTAATGATGGATTAGATGAAGCTAGTATTACAAAAAAAAAGTATCAGTGATAACTTCCAGATTATTTCTAAAGTATAAGGTAACTTAGTATGTTCTCTATCCTTACTTCCCACTAGTTCCTCAATTCATACATTAAGACTCAATCCCAAACAACCACTTTTCTTAAACTTCTTTTCTTAAGACCATTCAGGACCTTTTGCAAATGCAAGGGATTTTTATTTTTCTAAGTGCTTGTCTTACTTCACCTCACAGTGGCACATAACAGTGATGTTTATCTCCTCTTCTTTTGACCTCCTAGGTTTTTTCATCTTCCTATAGCTGCTGCTCATTTTGGGTGTCTATTATGGATTCCTTTTATTCTGCATGCTCCTTAAATGCTGCAGTTTCTTATAATTTAGTCCTGGACTCTCTTCTCTTACTGGGTAGTGGCATAAACACCTATGTTTCAATTGCCACAAACAGACTAGAAAGTCATAAATATAAATCTCCAAAGTAGATACCTCCTCTGAAGTATATTCAATTACATTATGGACACCAACCCATGTTTACCTTGGATACTTTGGATAAAACACGTCCAAAATGCTCCCAAATACAAAGCCTCTCTTCCTCTTTTGTCTCTTCTTTCAAGAACATTACAACTCTCCATTCATTAATTAAAGCCAGAAATCTTGAAGACTCTCTGACACCTTCCTCTCTCTTATACCCATGTCTAATTACAAAATATTAATTCTATCTAGAAATACATTTGTCCATTTCTCTCCATCTCCACTGTTTTAGGTCACAATTTTTTTAATGGCCATAGTTACTTTTAAGAGCCTTCTAAAAGTTTTCCTAGCCTCAGACTTCTCATCTAATCCATTCTCCTCACTGCACAGAGTTCTATTTCTGAAACAAAAACTTGATCAAAAACTTGACACCTTTTTAAGTAAAATTCTTCAATGCCTTCTCATTACCATATAAATATAACCAGGCCCTGACTGGTGCAGCTCAGTGGTTTGGGGGAAGTGCCACAAACTGAAAGGTTGCAGGTTAGAATTCTGGTTAGAGCACATGCTGGGTGCTAGTCAGGTCCCTGGTTGGGGGCATGTATGAGAGGCAACTGAATGATGTTGCTCTCGCAACATTAATGTTTCTCTCCCTCTCTTTATCCTTCCCTTCCTCTCTCTCTAAAAATAAATAAATAAAATCTTAAATATATATATAACCCACTCTTTAACATAAGCTTTATGGCCCTGCTTGATTTAACCATGCTTACCTTTCTATTTCCCCTTATTCCCCACTTTTCATGTCCTACTTCCCACCCCGACTCTAAGTAATAACTACAGGAAACTAACTTTATTCTTTCCAAAGTGTCAGGCTTTCTCTCTCTCTCTCCCCACAGATCCTAGTATTCCTGTCTTCTCCCATTTATCTCACTAACTTCTTTCCATTCTTCAAGTCTAAACCTAAAAGTAATTTCTTGTCTTACACCCCTGTGTCTGAGTTGGGGCTCTGATAGCCCCCTTGTTATGGACTAAATGTTTGTCCACTCCCCTCCTCCATTCATATAATAAAGTCCTAACTCCCAGTGTGGCTATATTGAGAGATGGGCCTCTATGGAAATAATTAAGGTTAAATGAGGTCATAAAGGTGAGGCCATGATCCAACAGGACTAGTGTCAGAGAGACAGAGCTCACTTTCTTTTTCTATATGTGTGCACTAAGGAAAGGCCACATGAGGACATAGCAAGGAAGTAGCTGTCTGCAAGTTGAGAGATAGCTCTCACCAGATCCTAAATTTTCTGGCACCTTATTCATGAATTTCTAGCCTCCAGAGTTATACAAAAAGAAATTTCTATTGTTTAAGCTATCCAGTCTGTGGCATTTTGTTATAGCAGCACAAGCATACAGGTACGATGTGATCTGTCCAGAAGGTATCCAGCCATGTAATACGAAAAATAGAGGCATTTACTGAAGAAGATACAAGAAACATTGTACATAGGACAATGGCACCTCAGTCCCCTTCAAAGTGGGCACCTTGGGACCTCACACAGTCTCCTAATCACCATCAGCTACTCTATCATATTCTCCTGAATCTCATTGATGGTCAAAACCTCTTCCCTTTCAAAGGTGATTTTCATTTTCAGAAAAGCTAGAGGTTGCAGGACACCAAATCTGGGCTGTAAGGGGGCTGAGTCACCTGGGTGATATATAATGTTTCTCAAAAAAAACTCTGCATAAGACATGATGCATGAGCAGGCATATTGTCACAATGAAGCAGTGAATCACCAGTTGGCCATTGTTGTGGCCTTCTGAATCATCCAAATAGCCTGTGAGGAGTAATGTTCAAACTTAACACAAAATTTAATGCACATTCATTGCTCTACTCAATCTGTCATTTTGAATTTGATGGCCACGTAGTACACATACTCACTCAACAGTGTCTACTGCCCCCACTGACTACTACAGTGAAGTCATCATTGTTCACGCATGTGCATTCCAACCACTCTCCTTGGCTGCCAGGTTACATCAATGTCATGCAAACTATTCTTGTTACATTAACAATGGCTGGACTTTTTCCGGACAAACCTTATATCCCTATACTTTGTCATAGCATTTGTCCTAAGGTGTTAATAACCTTCGCATAAGCACCATTAAACTGTAAGAACCACAAGAGTAGTGAGCCTGTATATACTGATTATATCTAAATTTCCAAAGTCTACCCCATTTTTGTTTTAATTAACTGATTGATTAAAAATAATGAATTAGTATAATTAACAATAATGTATTATGTACTTGAAAGTTAAGACAGTAAGTCTTAACTGTTCTCACCACTAACAAAGAAATGATAATATGTGACATTATAAAGGTATCAACTAAGGCTATGGTGGTAATCATTTTGCAGTATGTAAATGTAGCAAATCAACACACTGTATATCTTAATTGAATAAAATGTTGTATGTCAATTATGCCTCAATAAAACTAGAAAAAATAATGAATCAGTTCCATTGTGCATTGGTTTAGTATTGCAAAATTTTATCTGCCTGTAATATATTTTTGTCCAATTTCAAGTTTCCTCAAAACAAATAAAATCTCTCTATATACAAAATAAAACAAATAAAACTATACACACACAAATGAAATCAATGCAATGCAAGTATAAAATATGTATACAAGGACCTCATTACATAATCTTTTATTACTGTAATAGTTAATTTTATGTGTTAACTTGGAGGTTACTTTTGGATAATATTAATATTTTAAATGTTACTCAGTAAACTTTGAGTGATCAGATTGCCCTCCATAATGTAGGTGAGCCTCATCTAATCAAAAGCCTGAATAGAACAAAAAGACTAGCCTCCCCAAGCAAGGGAGAATTCTCCAGCTGATGGTTTTCAGATTTTATCTGCAACATTAGCTTTTCTGGGTCTCCAGCTTGTCAGCCCAAAGCTGTAGATTTTGGACTTGCCAACACCTCCGTAATCACATGAGCCAACTCCTCATATTAAATCTTTCTATATATTTATACTTCCTATTGGTTCTGTTTCTCTAGATAATCCTGACTAATACACAAACACATGTTCATATGTGGTTAGAAAGAGAACATTACTTCTGAGATGATATATCTCCAAGGCAAAGTACAACTCCCTCACAAAGGAAACAAATGAGGATAATTATTCTATATCTTTTTTTACAAAAAGTAATGTTTTTCAATGAAACCAGAAAAGATGACAACTTTGAAAAAAATATGAATGCTCAAATGGCTTTGGTCACTGTGAATTCAGCTCCAAGAGCCCGACAGGCCCCTACTACCTGGAAAGTGATTTATGAGACCCATCTGGGAGAGCAGTTTGATAGTCAGATAGAACACATCAAAATCAAAACACCCATATAATACGTGTCCATAATAATCCAGGTCCTTATTTAAATGTGACTACATTATAACTAGTTGCAAATAGTCAAGCCTATATCCGGAAGCTGCCCCATCCTATACTTGGCTCATCCTATGCTCTCATTACAGACTTTCATATATCTGAGGTCATATTTCCAGTTCAGATACTCTGTTTAGACACGGTTGATCTCTGGCTTAACAGACTCTGGCTCTTCACTTTATTCTCCAAGTTTTGTGGTTCTGATCCTTTCCCTGATTTCAGGGTCACAGCAGCCAAAGATTGCTTCCTCCAACTCCTGCCCTAGACTCCAGTGACTTCAGGATCCTCACACACGTAAAGAAATTTTGGCAATAGAATAACAATTCATGGTCCAAAATATTGAGAAATAAGCAAGTGAGAAAAAAATAATGCATGTGTAAACAGTTATTTTTAAAAAGCTGAATAAGTGTTATTAGCAAAATCTGCAATAGCAAAGCATTTTAAAACCTGTAAAATACTTTTACATCCATGTCTTCATTGATCTTATACTAACCTTGGGAGAAAGAGAAGGCAGAGATGAGACTCCTTATAGTCAGGGGAATAAACTAAGGCTCACAGAAGCTAAATACACCCTTAATCCCAGCCCTAGTTATATATGCCAGAAGCCTAAACCAAATTTTCATTCTAAAAACATTCCTTTCCCTCTCTCTTCTTTCCAGAGAGTTAATAAAAATTAAGCAAGAAAACAAACTAGAAAATCAATGAATGCTACTTCAGTTCCTCTTGATAAATGATGGTTCCAGTTTTCTTTAATACAATTTCAGCTTTTCTACACAGGAGGACAGAAATATTCCAAATTCTCCAAGTGAAGATCCTCCTGGTCTAATATATTCAAGCTCAAATGGGAAAGGTCGGGTCTGAGAGGTAGGGACAAGAAGAAGATACGCACATTCTTCCTAAAACTAGGTAAACAGCTCTGTGAAATTCTCTGCAGAGAGAGGTTTGAATTCCTGAATAGTAAAACTCAAGAAACTGGTTTACGGCTGTCTAGACCCCTATGCAGGCTTCTCTATAACTCTTACTGAATACAAACCTGCTTCAATCTCTTATGGATGCACAATATGGACCACGGGCACAGATGTACCTGTCCCACATGCAGGGAGAGCAAAGCTGGCAGAGCCTCAGAAAGGGTCATGTTGTACTCAGTTGGCTGCATTCCCATGCACAACTAGAAACATGTATGCAGCAATCTACTTTGAGTTTCTCCTCACACTGAAGACAATATGCTCTTAACTTTTTTCCCATGATATTCCTTACTGCAAGTTTTAAAAAGCCACCACTGCTTTGACCAGCATAATCATAAGGTCTTGGAATCCCTCTAGTCTAAATATATGAGGGGATACAGACTAAATATGAGGTAAGAAGGGAGCACTTTCTTTGTGACAAGGTCTGTGCTAAGTATTACATAGACATTGTCCCTTGTGACAGCTCTATGAGTTAAGTAATATTATCAAGTAAATGCAAGGGTCTGGAGTTGGCCCAACTAAGACTGGCCAATTATCTATGTCAATTGCTGCCATCAGCTTTTTAGAAGGTAAAATAATTTCAAAATTATAAGGAGTCTACTGGAACAGTGGGCAAAGTCAGTTTAGCTAGGGTCCAGCTCCCTTGATTTACAATTTTTCTCACAAGCTTTATATGTCTGAACAAACCTCCTCCTCTTCCTTGATCTATTTGAGAATATATAAAATGTGAATTGAAGTAAGTAATCTGTGAAATCCCTGACACTTCTGAAAGGCTAGGTTTCCTCACATCTGATGTGATGATGAGGAGGAGGATGTATGATGATGACAATGACAATGACAATGATGAAGACTATGACAACAAAGACAATGATGATAATGTCATTTACTGCATTTATCAAATGCTTACCATATGCCAGATACTGTACTAAATGCTTTATATTGAGCTAGATGGCCAAAGAAGGACAGTTAAAACAAAGCTTTTAAGACAGATAACACAGTATGTAGAAAGGGCTGGGTTAAGAGAATAGCAAGGCCTTCTTAAGTAGCTGAAGTCCTAGAATCAAGAATAGATAATAGATCAATGTAACTAGAGAACACAAAGAGACAGTTATTGAATGTAACCTAAAGAGTTATTTTTTTATCTCACAGAAAAGTAGAGTAATGCTGAGCATCTTTTCATATGTCTCTGGACTCTTTGTATGTCCTCCAAGGGGAAGTGTCTGTTCAAATATTTTGCCCATTTTTTAATTGGGTTTTTTGTGTTCCTGGAGTAATGTGACTTCTTTATATATTTTGAAGATCAAACCCTTGTCTGAGGTGTCATTGGCAAATATGTTTTCCCATATAGTTGGTTCTCTTTTCATTTTAATGCTGTTTTCTTTAGCCATGCAGAAGCTTTTTATTTTCATGAAATTCCACTTGTTTACTCTTTCCTTTATGTTCCTTACTCTAGGGGACATATCAGTGAAAATATTACTGCATGGAATATCTGAGATTTTCCTGCCTTTGTTCTCATGAAGGACTTTTATGGTGTCACAACTTATATTTAGGAGATACCACTTCACACCAGTGATAATGGCCATTATAAACAAAGCAAAGCAACAAACAACAAGTGTTGGAGAGGATGTGGAGAAAAGGGAACCCTAGTGCACTGTTGGTGGGACTACAGACTGGTACAACCACTATGGAAAGCAGTATGGAATTTCCTAAGAAAACTAAAGGTGGAACTGCCTTTTGACCCTGCAATTCCACTGCTAGGGTTATATCCTAAGAACCCTGAAACACCAATCCAAGAGAACCTATGCACCCCAATGTTCACAGCAGCACAATTTACAATAGCCAAGTGCTGGAGGCAATCTAAGTGCCCATCAGTAAATGAAATGGATCAAAATTTACATGATGGAATACTACACAGGAGAAAGAAAGGAACTCCTGCCCTTTACGACAGCATGGATGGAACTGGAGAGCATTATGCTGAGTGAAATAAGCCAGGTGGTGAAAGGCAAATACCATATGGTCTCACCTCTAAGAGGAATCTAATGAACAAAATAAACTAATGAGCAAAATAGAACCAGAGTCATAGAATAGACTGACAGCAATAAGAGGGGAGAAAGGAGGTGGGGACTCATTGAAAGTGAAGGAATTAGTCAAAGAACATGTATGAAGGACCCATGGACATGGATAATGGTGTAGTGACTGACTAAGGGGGATGAACTGGGTGAAGAGGGGTCATGAGGGAAAAACTGGGACAAGTGTAATAATATAAACAATCAAACACAAAGAAATTTTTAAAAAGCTGACTGGGCGCTCTCCATGGTCCTGACCTGGGCCTGTGCATGTCTTCCAGGCCTGCAAGGGAATACAAATGCAGCTGAGATTTAGTAACCCTGCTGATCTATAGGCCTGCCTGTAACCACGGGATTCTAGTTTGCCTATCTATCCAAGGAGTGAATAAAATCATATGGCAATAGAGGTGAGGCACTATGGTGTAGTAAAAGGAATGCTAACTTTGGAATCCAAGAAAACTGATTTCAAGTCTTCATTATTCCCCTTCTGGATGTGTGGCCTAAAACAGGTCATTTCCTGATTTCTAAATGAGAAGAATAATTAATACCCAGCCTATTTCACCACACTATTGAGGACTTCCGGCTTCCCAAATAAAAATAAAATCAGAATCAAAATCTCTTTTTTGGAAGAGTCATAAAGGTTTTCTGATCCAATCATAATGTATGTGAAAGCACCTTGGAAAGTAGAATGAGTAATGAAAGGCAAATAAATTATCCATAAGTTTCTATACTTTCTCTCCTAAAATCATAAATTTATATATATGTGTATATATAAATACATATTTATAGAACTGAGTATGCAGACACACATTCATATATATAAACCCACAGAGGGTAGCACATTATTAAACTCACATGAGTAGGAAGGAGATCATTTCAATGATCAATTTTATGGGCTGGTGAATAGATGAGAAATACATGAAAATATTTAAATTGGACTATTCACTTTATTTATTTTCTTAAGATCTATTGTGCTATCTTGTTAATGCTTGTCAAATACTAGCAAGTGGGCCATGTTCTTGTAAAATTAAAACATCATCCGCAAACATGCACATTGGCTTTTTAGACACTCTTCGAAGTGGCATTATTTGGAGTGAAAGATGATAAGCATTGATTCCAAGAAAGAATCACCACATATGCCAGTGAGTATGCACTGAAGATATGTCTACACTGTTAAAACTTTCAAAATAAGGAAACATGTCCAAGTAATCTATGAAAAAATTCTTTAATTTTTCACCTCACTTCCATGGAGGTGAAGACTTGAGCACTACTGCTGTATCTTTAAAAAGCAAGCATCATTACAAAGCCACAAAGAACTGTGAGGAAAAGTACGAGTTTTGCATACACAAAAGCATAGGTTCAAATCACAGACACAACAGTCACTTAATCTGACCTTATCTAATATATATATATATAATGAGAATACAATAATAATACATACTTTGTAGGGTTCCTGTGAGGAATAGGTATATGTAAATTATTTAAACAGTAGCTGGCACACAGGAAGCACTCAAGTAATTGTAGTAGTTATTTTTATTTTGGAGGAGTAATCAATGTTAGCTATAATGGTGATAATAACATTAAAGTTCACTTAAGTCTTAGGCATCATCTAATGCTATTCCAAACCCATAATTTTTCAGATGGGGAGACTGGAGCATAGAGAGGATAATGACTAATGTGAGGTCACATGGAAAGTTTATAGCAGGACTGGGATCAGAATCCAGGCCTCCTGATTTCCAATGCTGGGCTCCTTCTTCCCTCTGCACTAGTCCAATGACTGTGTCTCTGTAGCTCTCCTCTGATATGTTAAATTATGTCACAGTTGATGAACAGATGCTATCTTCATTAGAATCCATTTTTTGGTCTTCATCACTCCTACTACACTGTGAGCTCCTTAACAGGACTGTATCTTATATAAAATTTTACAGCACATAGCAGAGTGGTACAAAAATAAGTATTAATTGATTGACTTTTTATTATTCAACATGAGATCAGATAGCAGGCATGTTCTGGAGTTAGTAACTGGAATTAGCTTCAACAATAAGTTACTTCTAGAGGACAGTTAATTAGAGATGAAGTTAGAATAAAAAAATGTGTTGTACTTAATGTTATAGAATCTAGGTTCTAAGCTTGAACATCTTACTAAGTGAACTTGGGCTAAAGTGCCACTCAAATGTAGGGAGAATGGGGGAAGTTTGAGAGAAATAAAACTAGACATACAAGTTATAAAGAGCTTTGAGAGTCAGGCTAAAGAATTTGAACTTTATTCTTAACACAAGGGAGAGTGAGAGATATATTTTAAGGAGGTTAATGACATGATCTGGACAATGTTTTAGAGTATCACTCTGACAGCAATGTGAAGAGAAAATTAAAGGGAGAAAGCCTAAAGGTCAGAAAAGTTACTTCTTTTATCAGATTAAAATACTGATAATTAGAGAAAGAAGTGAAAGTAGTTTCTGAAAGTCAGAAAGGGAAGGGTTTAGAGCAACAAGTATAAAAGACACAAGGACAAAAGCTGGGGGGTGGAAATGGGAGGGAGCTGGGGAGGGCTGGGGTGGTGGCCTGGGATGGGAGTAGAAGACAGAAAACTGTACAAGAACAACAATTAAAATAAAATAAAATAAATAAAAATTTAAAGAAGAATCAAAATTAAAATTCAGATCATGGGATGCTGAAAACCATATCTATCTATCGTACTCAAATACCACTCATCAGATAAAGGACTTGGAGAATATGTAAAAATCAAGGAGTTTCATGGAGCAATATTCTACACAACCTTGCCTTTGGGATGTACACCATCTGGTTAAAATGCATTATCCTTAAATTTAAACTCCAGGGGTCAATATCAAAAATATAAACTTTCCAAAAAGGTACATTTTGATCGCATGGATAGAGTCTTTGTTAAAGGCATAACAAATAATTCACTAACTTTTTTAAAAGAAAAATATTTCTTATGCTTACATAATAACCAAATCAAAAGTTGAAAAATTATCCAATCATAAGTTAGTTATCCATGTTAATTAAAAAGATACATATCCATATATATGTGTGAATACACACATATGCATATAGGTCTGTGCATACCTGTAAGTTAAATCAGATACAAATTTATCCCCAGATGCTTGAATTTAGAACATCAAATATTTGGTGGAAAATTTCTAAATTTAAAATCAATAACCTTAATTCATATCCCAGTTCCACTTCTTATCAGCTATGTGATTTGCAGCATATTCTTCATACTTTGGAGCCTCTATTTCCTCATTTTTTAAGTGGGAATAATTATGGGGTTTCTGTTAACATATATGAGCATACTTCATAAACACCTTTAGACAAATGTAACAATATAATGTTTCAGAGTGCAAGCTCTGGCCCAGGCTGGGACATTCATTTGGTTGGAGTGTTATCCCTTACATCAAAAGGTTGTGGATTTGATTCATGGTCAGGGAACATACCTAGGTTGCAGGTTTGATCCCTGGTCAACCCCTGGTCAGGGTGCCTATAGGAGGCAACCAACCAATATTTCTCTCTCACATCAGTGTCTCTCTCTCTCTTTCTCCCTCCCTCTCTAAACTCAATAAACATATCCTCAGGTGAGGATTTAAAAAAAAGAAAAACTACAGCTCTGGAGTAGGACTTAGTCCTAGTTCTGCTAGTTATTAACTATGGGACCTTGGGCAACTCATTTAGACTCTCTGAGTTGTAATCTTTTCATATTAAAAATGAGGCTAATAATATTTTTATCTGATAAGGTTATTGAAAGGATTGAATTAATTGACACATATATAGTACATAAATTAGTCAATACATACATATTTATGGCCTGGCATAGAATAATCTCTCTGCATGTTAATTATTATAGGCATCAAAGTTATTTGATTCACACTTAGTTGCAAAAATACAAGAAAAATATGAACAAACTAAAGTGAATGCAGTTGTTGCAATGATGAACTGAAAAAACTAGAAGGGTCAGAGATATGAAGCTCACTGCTCCATATCTGAGTGATCTCACCTACTATTTTCACCCACTGCATTCTGTGTTCTGGGTCCATGGAACATAAATGATGCAGACACGTGGATAACTGACAATAAATCAAAGTTTCAGGTCTATCCCTTCAGGCTTAAGGAAAAAGAAGTGATACAAACTATGACCAGAGAAACCATCCAAGGAAACACTGTTCTCTGAAGAATGCCCTTGAAATTCTGTAACAAAAACAAGCAGAATGGTTTCTAAAGCTAAACAGGTTAATCAAATAGTTCTTAAAACCAAAGAGACAGAACAAGAGTGATCAGAGGAAGAAAGGAAAGTATGGAAGAGCAGATGCTCAATCAAAAACTGGTTCTATAAACAGAATCTGCTTGCTGTGAAGTCTCTTTTGCTGTGCCAGAAGGGTATTCTTAAAAAGAAACACAAAAATAAAACAAACAAAAGAACTCAACTGATGCAAAAAGTGAATCCATGTGAGGGAAAAGGAGACACTGGAACAACTGGAGTTCATTTGCAAAGACTGCAAGAAATTAAAAGAGGATTAGGGAGGATGGTTAACTAGTCAAGTTTAAAGAAAGTGGAGAGACAAAATGGCACAGTCTAAAACATCGGTGTAATTAAAAAAAAAATAAAATACAAAATAAAACATACCAAAGTAGGACCTCTTCTAAAAATGGAAACAAGAAAGCAAATTGGGTATTGAAACCTTACCTTGTGTTCCATTCTCCTTGTAACTTTGCAATTCTTTGGAATGATGGACCTTAGGTTAAAATTAATTGCTTTTTATGAGTCCTCGAATAGCGAGCTTTTGATTTGACATGTAATGGACTACAAAAGCCATCATGACAGGGAAAGCAATTTAGTATAGCCAGGAGTTTAAAGCCAAGTTTAAAAGAGGAGCTCTAATTGAAGTTTTAGAATTATGCATTTCATTTTCATTTTCTAAATGTGCCCTCTGGACGACATGGCCCACACTAGAAAGTAAACTTTTCTACTTTAGTATGTTCCACCTAGGTACATATGTACACATTTAATACAACACAGGAAGTCCATTCCAAGACTTCCCTTGGATTAGCTTCTTCCTAGTCTAGTTGAGCAAGATTCTAGCCACATACACTTTGGATAGCTCCATAGTTACATTTCTAAAAATTTGCCTCCTCCTTTCCCTTTCTTATCCAAGTCAAATCTTTCCACATAAGGAACTGGGCTAACCCCAGCTGTTTGACAAATTCTGAATTGAAGCAGAAAAGCTTCAATTTCCGTCAAAAAAGAAACCAACATTTAATGAGTACCTACTATGTTTCCTCACAGTGGTAGGAGCTTTCACATTGATTATCATAGTTAATACTTTCAAGAACTCTGTGAAATAGATATTACAATTCCCATCTTAAAGATAGTGTCACTGAAGCTCAGAAAAGTTAACATGCTAGAAGTCTCAGTCATTCTTGCTGTCTATCCCCTTGATATTGGTAATATGCTCTTACTACCCCTCAGTTTCCAAAGTGCACCATTAAAGCATAGCTCTCTCCTTATAAATGTTGTCCTAATGCTCATAATTGGCTTTCTAAATCCAATTCTACATTTTATCCCAGGAATTCACCTAAAGGTCTCCTTTACAACAAGGATGATGGCTTTGCATTTCTCTCCTCTGTTCCCTTCACAAGCAGCTGGACTCTGGCCCTGGACTCTCAGACCACTAGCTCAAACACCTGTCTATGGGTTAGCCACCCTTCAGACTACTGCCAGTTGATCTGAAACACTCTGAGCTACTGGTGCCTTCAAGGATACCCACAGAGATAGTCTTAACACTGCTCACTGTATAGCAAAATTTATAACCAAATTTTGGCTGAAGCCACCACAATCCTTTCTTTCTTTCCAGGTTACTTCCTGCCCTTTCTGATTCCTCATCTAGTTTGACTAAGTCCTTTCTTTCTGATCTCTGACTTGGCCTCCTCCCCGTGTATCAGTGTCCAGCTCCTCTGACAGAGTCTACTGCCTTCTCTTGAGAACATCTTTCTGCTAACTATGTTGCCCATCCACAATGCTACACCCTGGATGAAAAATGAACAAAGAAATCAAAACAAAAACTGTCATTATGGTCATGTTCCTTTTATGGTTAAAATGATCTACTGGCATCATCTTTAGAAAAAAAAGAAAAAAAAAAGTCTGGGCTCCTTAACATGGTATTCAAGACCTTTCATGACCTAGACTCTAGCCTCATGTCTTGCCAATAACCCTTAAACACTATGCTCAAAATTCAAAATTCACTGAAATGCTGGCACTTTTCTCAGGAGAGAATTCTCCTAAGTCAATGTCTTTGTTCTTGTGTTTCTTCTAACTTGTATGCCCTATTTCCAGTTCCCTTTTATCAACTTTTACTCACCCTCTAGGAAAGTGGTATTTAAGTTGTGTTCCGAGTCCTAGAGTTCAACAAAGATATAGATGGAATAAGGAAGGGCAAAACTGTTGGTTTGTGACCTCACCACTGACTGACTGTATTAGAGGCATCAATGCATTTGTTAACGTTTCCTTTTAGATTCTTCAAATCCCAATACTCAGTTTAGGACTTGAAGATATTAGAAAATATTTGCTGAATTGTGTCTGAGCCATGCTCCCATTCCTGATGTTGCACCACACCTTTAGACTTTCCAGCAAGACATATCCCAGTCCTCTAATAATGACTGCAGGTCCGTGCCTTGATTGGAGATTTCAGAAACCTTGGATTTCAGTCCTTAACCACCCAATTAAACCTCTCATTTGAATTCCAGCAACTAATCTGCTACCTCTGCTTACCAAGGAAAGCAGATACAGTGCTGGAAGTCAATCCTGGGTACTCTAAACCAGGATCCTCTTCAGCCTAAGTCAGGCTCAGCACATACTTCCAGAAAGCTGTCAGTACTTCCTCTGGAGTCTTAACTATTCTGCCACAGAGTTCATAGTCCTTTTCCCAGATCAGGTTGTTAGTATATGTACACTTAAACACATTTCATGGTTACCCAGCCTTCTGATCTGGGGTATTGGCTAAACATGCAGATTTCTGGGCCTCACCCCAGACCTACCAAGAATGGGCCTGGGAATTTGTATGTTTAACAAGTGCCTCAGATGATTCTCATGCTCAGGAGAATTTGGAAAACTCTGTGCCACTTATACCTTCTTCTCAGAAACTTCCCAGACCTTTGCATCAGCCTTTCATGGTTAATTCTTATTCAACACTGTAAGAGTATCTAAGAAGGGAAAATAAATTTTTATTATATAATACACATTGTGAATAAATAAATAAATTAAATATTTCTCTATATGCCCTTCCTACTCCTGTATTTTAAAATCTAAATGATAAGATACACATTTTAAGTTAGAATATAGGACAGTGACCCAATATCAGAGTACCAAAAAAGGGCACACAATTATGCTTTATGACAAGCCAAACATGCTTGGACACAACCTCAGACATCAGTTTCACATCCATGTGAGGTAAGGCAGCTAGGGAGTAAGAAGAGCATTGGACTTATATATTAATATAGGTTCTGCTGCAGCCCTGCCCTGCAGACTTGATCATCACTTTACCTCAGTCATCCTCAGTTTCTTCTTTAAAAAGTTAAAAATAACTAGTATTTTACAAGTTGGATTGGTAAAATATTTAAGAAAGAGAATTTATAGAAAAGTCCTTATAAAAATGTAATGTACTCTATATTTGACTCTAAGATACCAAAAGAATTAATAATGTTATAAATATAAATTAATTTATCAAATATTTAGATCACTATCATACAAAAAGAACTTGTAATAATGTAATAATATGAATTAATCCAATATTTATCAATTCCGATAAATATTTCTATATGAAAAGCTTTGTGTCAAGAGCTGTGGTTATTTTATGGGTAAAATAACCTTACCCTCATTTAACTCATGTTCTACTTGAAAAGAATACTGAGTGAATAATTTTAAAGGAATATTTAATTACAAATGTGATATATGCTTAAATGTAACAGGTAGTATGAAAAAACGAACAGAAAAAACCCTCAGGCATAATGAGTAGGGTCATGATGATTTCCTTGGGGGTAGTTGATGGTTGAGCAAAAATAGGAAGGATTTTAAAGTACAGAATAGGTTATACATTTCAGGCAAAGAGAACAGCCTGCATTCTTCCTTTGCCTGAAAGGTACATGCCCCAGTCAAGGAACTGAAATGTTACTGACTGGAGAGCAAAGATCACAGAAAAGAGAAGTATGAGCTAAGTCTAGAGATGTGTACAATTAATGGCATCATAGGCTTTGTAAGGGAATTTCACCTTTGTCCAAAGTAAATACCATGAGAAAGCACTGAGTCTTTTAAGCAGCAGAGTGACAGCAATCAGATTTTTTAAATTTTAAAAACATTATTGTTGAGAAGGATTACTGGGTCTACCTGAAAAACTCAAAAACATGTATTCACAAAGATGTAGACACCCCTATGTTCACTGGAACATTATTCACAGTGGCCAAGACATGGAGACAACCAAAGTGTCCTTCGAGAGAGGATTAGATAAAGAAGATGTGGTACATATACACAGTGGAACACTACTCAGCTATAAGAAAAGACAAAATACTGCCATTTGTGACAACATGGATGGATCTTGAGAATATTATGTTAAGTGAAATAAGTCAGTCAGAAAAAGTTAAGAACCATATGATTTCCCTCATATGCGGGATATAAAACTGAAACTCATGGACACAGATAGCAATGTCTTGGTTGCCAGAAGGAAAGGGGTGAGGGTGGAGGGGGCCTAATATATGGTGACAGAAGATAGTTTGACTTTGGGTGGTGGGCACAGAGTGCAATATACAGATCTTGTGTCAACATTGTACACTTGAAATCTGAATGATCCTATTAACCAATATCACCCCAGTACATTTAATTTAAATAAATAAATACATACATCATTGTGGCTTTATCATAGATAATTGATTTCACAAGATTAACAGTGATTGAGGGAAGATACAGAAAGCTATTAGACTAGCCCAGGTGAGAGATGATATGGCTTTGATTAGGAAGGAGATGGTAAAGAAGGAGATGAATTTGAGATGTAATAGAAGGTAAAACCAGCACAGCTTTGACATTGGTTGGAAAAGTGAATGGTGTCCTTCGAAATACTAAAGCAATATACAAAAATATTAGTATCATAATGTTTTTTTACATGTTACAGTGTCTTCCCAGATACTTTCTTTATTGGGCCATCTGTAACAAGTGATCTACTCTACAGAAAACATTGTATTCAGAACTCTAGTTAGCAGCAGTCAGATGTAACACAGGTTCTACCTTTAAGAAGTCCATGATCTTACAGAGGAGATATAGTATGACCTGTAATTCTGACAACAATTCTCTGAGATACGTAATGTACTTCCCATTTTACAGCTATAAATGCTAAAACCTAGAGTGCTTGTCAAGGTTGGCTCAGCTAGGTAATGGCAGAAATTTCAAGCCTCATTCTTGGTTCCTTACTTCCCCAGTACTTTGTTTGTTCTTGGAATGGAAAAGAATACTCCCTGGATCTCAGCTGATCCCTTCTTTGATCCCAAAGATATCTACCTAACAATGTAAATTTCAAAAGGTCCCTTTGAGAGCTTATACAGTTCAGTTGCAGGTCAGCAACATGTTGTATAGTTTATCTCAGCAAGCAAAATAAATAGATTGAATCTTTTCCCTCAGTGTTCAAATCCCTGCCCATGTGACTATAAGTTTAAGTGATAATTCCCTGTGAACTAAAAATGGTTACTCAGAAAAATGTTGGTATAAATCTTATCATTGGATATAAGATAGAGTGGAAAATATCAAGACTGAGTTAGCCTACCATACAGGATGCAAGCTTAAAAGGAGATAGTGTCTATGCATGGGATATATGCAGCCTTACTACCTAAAGTCTTGCTACTCAAAGTGTGGCTCTTGGACTAGCAGCATCAGCACCGCATGAAAACTTGTTAGAAATGGAGACTCTCAGGCCCTGTGGCACACATACAAAATTATAATCTGCATTTTACAAGATCCCCACTGACTTGTATATAAATGAAATTAAAGAAGTACAGATTTTAAAGTACACCCAAAGGAATTTCCACTTCTGATAGCCCAAATGACCTAAACTTCTATCGGTAGTATTTTTTCTATTTATCAGAGCTTTGGTCTTCTTTAAGTCTTCCTTAAAAATCTCTCTGGCTTCATTCATCAGTTTATTTTTTTCATTAGATTCCTCTTATAGGTGATATCATATGGTATTTGTCCTTTACTGACTGGCTTACTTCACTTAGCATAATATTCTCCAGTTCCATCCATGCTGTTGCAAAAGGTAGGAGTTCCTTCTCTCTTTCTGCTGCATAGTATTCCATTGTGTAAGTGTACCATGGTTTTTGACCCCCTCATTTACTGATGGGCACTTAGGCTATTTTAAAAAAAATCTGTCCACCTTTGGAACAGTCTGATCATAGCTAAAGACATGGTATATAGAGCAAGACATATCTGGATTGGCATCCCAGCTCTAAATCAGGGAATGAATTTGGCGTATTACTGAGACTTCTAAGACTGAGTTTGCTTCACTCCAAAATAATAACAAACCAGGCTTGCCAATTCTAGAAAATTGGGTTTAGGACTTGTGGTCAAGATGGCAGCATACATAGACATGGCTTGCCTCTTCATACAACCACATCAATATTACAACTAAAATACAGAACAACCATTGTTCAGAACTGTCAGAAATCAAGTTGAATGGAAGTCTGACAACTACAGAATTAAAGAAACCACATCCATCCACACTGGTAGGAGGGGCACAGACATGGAATGGGCTGGTCCCTCACCCAAATGTGTGGATAAAAAATCTGGAAGGACATCTCAGGAGCAGAGTCCCAACCCCACATCAGGTCCCCCAACCCATGGTTCCAGTGCCAGGAAGATAAGTCCACACAATTGGCTGCGAAAACCAACAGGGATGGAGTCAGTGGAAGAAATTTCTGAAGCCCCAAGCAGTTCCTCTTAAAGAACCCACACATGGACTCAGATACTCAGACTCACTCCCTCTGAGCTCCAGCACTGGGGCAGCAGCTTAAAAGGCACCAGTGCCATACAGAGAGAAACTGTGTCTGGCATCAAGGAAAGCAGAGGCCATAGTCCCTTTTCTAAACTCTCCCCCACAGAGCTGACAAGCTGGAGCCATATCTGAGACTCCATCAACCTGACTAACCCTATTTGACTTGCTTTGGAGATCACCAGAAACTCTGCCCCACCCAACTTACAAGCCCACCCAAGCTGCTTTTTCATATGAATGGCTGGTCTTGGCTCATGCTTTACAACTTCCTAAATCGTATCAAACAAGCAACAGCTGGCCTCAGTGAACTCCAGGTCCAGCACTAGCAGCAGCCAGTCTAGATTCACACTTGGTTTTGCCTGGAAATCTCCAAGCCCAGCACAAGTAGCAGCCATCTCAGATTGCTTTATAACTCAGGCAGGGTGACCCTGGGAAAAATATATGTGGGGGCTGACCTTGGCCTGTATCACCTGGGAAAATCCCAGGGTCAACACACACAGTGTTGGTGGACACTGATGAAACACCATGGTCCATCATGGTGGACCATGATGAAACACCAACACCCTGCTCCTGCACAGCTGATCCTCCACAGAGGGCAGAAATTGGTGCTACGTGGTCGAAGCCAGTCCTTGCAGCTGATAGACCTGGATAAATCCTTCCCATTGATTTTCCAACAGTAACCAAAGCTCAACTACAAGAGGAGGGTGTACTCAGTTCACAAAAGGGTACCCAGCTTGGATGATAAAGAGGCTGTACCACTGGACCCTAAAAGACACCTACCTACTACTTTAGGCCACACTACCAAGACACTACCAAAGCAGCTCTACCTAATATACAGAAACAAACACAGGGAGGCTGCCAAAATGAAGAGACAAAAAGTTTGACCCAAATGAAAGAACAGATCAAAACTCCAGAAAAAGAACTAAACAAAATGGAGATAAGCAAACTATCAGATGCACAGTTCAAAACACTGGTTATAAGGATGTTCATGGAACTTAATGAGTACCTCCACTGCATAAAAAAGATCCAGTCAGAAATGAAGGATATACTAATTGAAATAAAGAACATTTTACAGGGAAACAACAGTAGAGTGGATGAAGCCAAGAATCAAATCAATCATTTGGAACATAAGGAAGCACAAAACAACCTATGAGAAAAACAAGAAGAAAAAAGAATTTAAAAAAAGTGAGGATAGTATAAGCAGTCTCTGGACAACTTCTTGAGGTCCATCATTTACATCATAGGAGTGCCTGAAGGAGAAGAGAAAGAGCAAGAAACTGAAAATCCATTTGAAAAAATAATTCAAGAAAACTTCCCTCATTTGGTGAAGAAAATAGACATGCAAGTCCTGGAAGTAGATAAGACTCCCAAACAAGATGGATGTAAAGAGGCCCACTCCAACACACATCATAATTAAAATACCAAAGGTTAAACACAAAGAGAGAATTTTAAAAGCGGCAAGAGAAAAGCAGTTAGTTACCTACAGGGGAGTCCCATAAGACTGCTGATTTCTCAAAAGAAACTTTGCAGCTAGAAGGGATTGGCAAGAAATATTTGAAATCATGAAAAACAGGGACCTACAGCCAAGATTGCTCTACCCAGCAAAGATATCATTTAGAATCAAAGGGCAGATAAAGAGCTTCCCAGATAATAATAATAATAAAAAACCTAAAGGAGTCCATCACCACTAAACCATTACTATATGAAATGTTAAAAGGACTTATTTAAGAAAAAGAATATCAAAACTATGAACAACAAAATGGCAATACTACACCTCTATCAACAATTGAATCTAAAAAAAAAAAAAAACAAACTAAGCAAACAAAAGAACAGAGACAGAATCACAGGGTGTTTTAATGGTTGCCAGATGGGAGGGAGGTATAGGGGAAATGGGTGAAGAGGTGAGGGGATTAAGAAGCAAAAATAGATAGTTACAGAAGAGCCATGGGGATGTAAGGAATGGAGTATAAGAAATGGAGTAGTCAAGGAACTTATATGCATGACTCATGGACATGAACAATGGTGGGGGATTCCCTGAGAGAATGAGGAGTGCTGGGTGGAGGTGGGGTAAAGGAAAAGGAAAAATTAGGACAACTGTAACAGCATAATCAATAAAACGTAATTTAAAATAATAAAATAGTGGGTTTAGGATAAAAGAAGATAATAGATGCTAAAGTCCTTTGTATTTATATAGAATGCAAGCATTGATGCCACTGTCATTATCAAGAATAATTGTATTTTTTCACTTTTTCATTCAATCAGTCATATAGTTGGATAATGGGAACCTACTTTGTGCCACATCCTTTGCTATGTACTGGGGATAAATAGATATATAAGACAGCTATTCTTGTCCTCAAAAAGGCTTATGGTGAAGAAGATAAGAAATCTTATAATTATCAATGCCCTAAAAGAGTGGCACAGCAATGTTAGAACCCAGGTCTCTTGGTGGTCAAGCTGCTATTGTGTCTCACCACCATAAATTCCAGAAAATGTGGAATATTTTGGTGAAAAGTATAGGAAGTGTAGAGCTGGACAGGGTGGTTGGAATACTGGCTACACCTTGGACAAAAATCTTAAACCTTTCTAAGCTTTAGTGTTCTTGTTTGTAATAACATCTATATGACTGAGCTCACCTGAGGATAAAACAGATGTGAAAGGGCTATGTAAACACTAAGTTATTGGTCATTCATTCAACTATACAAGTGTCTATTCTGTACTCAACACACAGCAGTGTTCCTAGGATAACAGGAGTGAAAAAGATTCCATTGCTGTTTTCAAGCAGCTCCCAGTCAAATATTAAGTAACAAATGCTCAAAGAAGAAAGCCTTAAGTATTGCTATGTGTGATAAAATAAGAGAAGCCTCATCTGGAAGGGTTTGGGGGAGTGGACTCAGGAGAGCCAGCTTTGAGAAATGTATTGCATCAATTTAACTGTTTTCAATGTTTGTTATCAATAATAAATAAAATTTGCAAGAGAAAAAAAAAGAAGAAACAGCTTAAGCAAGAAAAGAGAGTATTTTGAGTTTTGCCCAATAAGGCAAAATAATAATAATAATAGCCAATGTTTATTAAACATTAAGTACCAGGCATGGTGATACTGTATTGTGCCATGTATAATGTACACTTTTTTGCCCACATTTTTGAGAGAAAAATAAGGATGCACATTGTACATGGGTATAATGATTACATACCTGGGTATAATGGGTATAATAATCCTCTGGATATTGTGCACAAAATGTGAATGTGCATTATACATGCGAGTACATCATACACAGCAAAATATGGTAAATGCTTCATATGTTTCAGCACATTTAATTTTACCTGTATTGTTTTACTGTTTGTGTACTTGTCTAGAAACTTATTATACTCTCCCATTCCTTGACTTTTCTCTGTTATCATCCAACTATGAAATTCTAGATTTGGTTGCCAAGTTCCAAGATAAACACTACTGGTCCTATTTTAAATTACTTCCCTCCTGCCTTTCCCCTAAGCACTTTTGACGCCCAACCCACCTCCAGCTCTATCGATATGAATCCCATATTTAGATGTACTATTCATTTTTCTCATATTTAAAAATGGTCCAAGAAATGTGTCTTTCAGTGCAGTAACTCCTGTTTTGAAATCCATATCTGAGCCAAGAAATTTATTTCCTCCTAAGAGAAATTCTTATGCAGTTAGATTTTAGTCCTAAGCAACACAGAGACATTTATAAAATCCAAGAGTTCTAGGGCATGCCAGAACTTTAAACTTTGCGACCCCAATTTCAACAATATAGATGGGAGTACAAAAGATTAGATTTTAATCAAATTGTCTTTTATATAAACTGTTCTTCAGTGGGCAGGCAGTAAAACATCTGAGTATTTCAACAGAAAATTTTGCTGTCACTTTCATTGGAGGAGAAAAACACAACAAATTGTGCTTCTCCAAACATCCTTAAAATATATAGTATCTGTGTCTTAACATATAGTAGATAGACATGATTTTCAGGGAAATTCATTTCCAAGTTATTTTTGTTTTTCTTTTTTAAAGTAAAGTTCTTAACTAGGTCATGCTGGCTGCTTGACTTTCAACTAGTTTCAAAAAATACTTCTCTGATTATACTTTGCTTGCTTGTTTGTTTTGTTGATTAGGTTCCACTTATAGGTGAGATCATATTGTATGTCTTTCACTGCCTGGCTTATTTCAGAGGGGAGGTGGGAGGGGATAACAGGGGGAAAAATGGGAAAGGTTGTCAAGGAACATGTATAAAGGACACATGGACAAAACCAAAGCAGGGTAGGAATCGAGTGTAGGGGGTGGGGATATTTGGAGTCAGGGGAGTGATGGGGGGGGGGGAATGGAGACAACTGTACCTGAACAACATACATACATACATACATAAATCTAACTAACTAACTTCTTTGATTTTGAAAATTGGGCAATTCACTTTTGATCTGAACAACCGAATTATCAGTGTGATCTAGAAGTGCTACCAACCTCAGAACTGGAGATGATCAAAAGTCCTGTGTCTTTTTCATCAAAATGTAAGATCTAGACATAAGTATTTTAATTCATAAGTTCTCTAAGCATATACCTTGCTATTTCATGCTTTCTTGCTTCTGCTCGTGTCCTCCTCTCCTACTTTAAGCCCCATACTTAGCTAACTCTTAAATATTCTCAAAAAGTCAGTTTGTGTCACATCTTCTGGAAAGCCATTTCTGATTCCTACCCTCATCCCTATACCACAGGCTGTTATGAATCCCCCTTCTTCTTCCCATAATGCTTGTGTCAATTTTTCTCACAGTACAAATGTCCCTATACTATCACTGTGGCAAAGGTAATACGATGTGCTCATCCAACTCCAATCTCTTTTCCTTCCAGGCACACAGACTACCTTGATCTGCTTTCCCTGCAGTTGGGTAGGACTGAAGACTGAGTCTAGCAACAGGAGTGTGTGTGAAAGAGATGGTTCACTTTTTCCAAACCCAATCTTCCAGTCTCTCTCTTCCCTCATCTGCCAGTTAGATGCAGAGATCTGGGTCCAACTGACACTTGAAGCTGAGTTTCTCTACTAACCCCTGTACATTACATCTAAATGAGAAGTAAACTTTGATTGTAAGCTACTGATGTTTGTGGGTTGTTTGTTATGGCTTATACCACCTAATAGAATTATCAAATGTTTATTTGTCTGTCTTGACTTCTAGACTATGAGCTTCTTAAAGTTAGTATGTGTATTTTATTAATCTGTTTCTGTAACTTTTAGCAGGATGCTCACAGGAAGTAGGTGCTCCAGTAGTAAATATTTATTCCCAGGACAATTCTCACAATTACTTTTCCTGACTTCTCCACTGAAACTACTAGTAATTTTTGGCTTCTCTTTTATTTAACAGCCCAAAGCAAGGAACTCTGAATTTGCCTGAGAGAGACCAAAAAAACAAATGATAGAACATCTTGTAAGTTATCTGGAGCTTGCTGAAGGTCCAGAGAAAATGATGGAACACGATAGCCACAAATTATGTGAAGATCAACAACTTTCACATTAGAAATCAAATTGGTAAAAAACATATCCACCAACTAATTAAGGCAATTAATTCACTGTGTTTCGGAGACAATTAAGGATTTAAAATCACAGACAAGCTCTCCAGCTGATTGGTAAATAAAATAGGCAAAATTCCCAATGTCAACGAGAAATTACCTTTAATATTTTTTAATAAGGTACTGGTACTAATTAATGCCAATTTGCATCTCAGATCTTTGCTCTGCCTATCTCTGGCCTGTTCTATAGTTCGGGAGGCACCACTATGAAATACACCTCCAACACTTTTTGGCCTGCTAAGAAGCCTGAATCTCAGACTGAAACACTTGGACTCTACTTGATAAGGAGCAATGACCTGAACAAAGCCATTTTTAAGGACTGAGAGAAACAGGATCTGAAAGGTATATCCCAAACTATTGCCAACATTAGCAGTTCATGTAATATAATCTCATATGTATTTGAGTCTCCCTACACTTATCAGAAAAAAAAAACAGTTAAATAGGGCCAAATTCCTCACTTACAAATGATAAATCCTAGATTTTTACCCCTCCTCCTCTCTTAGAGATACCCCTCACCAGGAGGTAGCCATTATTAAGAAAGCCCCATTAATCTTGCCTCAGGCAGACCCAGAATGCTTTGCTTTGTCCTGTTAAATAAAGAGAAACTAAAAATTACCAGCAATTTCACTGGGGAAGTAAGGAAAAGTAATTGTGAGAAACATCCCAAGCAGCCCAGTGAATAATTATAGCACACGACAGACTCGGGCTTGAAATTAAGGGTACTTATTTTAATTCAACATCTGAAATGTTGTATTTATACAAAGAAAAACTGTGAGGGAAATGAATGAATCCTAGCTCCAGCAAGGCCACATGTGTTTGTGGAAGGTCCTCGTCTTCAGGGCTTTGTTTTCTTCTGTAGGCAGGGAAGCCAGTGTTTTAAAGTTTCTAAGTTTACAATGTGCACTACTATTTATAGATGCTCAAAGGGTCAGAAGGCTCTTGGAGCTTAAATCAGTCACTGAAGGGAAGGGTAGGGGTTTTCAATATTTTGGGGGGAGGAACAGAGTCAGGGGAATGTATTCTCTGTGCCTGGGGTTAGAATGCAGTTTGCGTCCCAGGTGGGTATAAGGTCTGTTGAGAAATGAAGATCTGACTCCAGGCCAAGGAAAAGAGAAGATAATCAAATAATCTGTAGAGTCAGCTTTACCCTGAAGATAAAAAAAACTCAAGCTTGCGGGGGAGGAGGGGTAGAAACTCCCTCCTTTCACAGGTCTCTTTTGAGGACTTGGGATTGGCTTAGGTAATATGGTTTATGAATGTTAACAATCAAAGTAAATTTGAGATTAGTTGCTGCACAAAAAATATATAAAATGTTCAAAATTTCAAGATTTATGTGTGAAAAAAACTTGATATAGATTTTCCCAAATTTCAAAACAATCCTAAAATTTTACATTAAATTACTAATAATGAGTCATGACACTGAAATATACTTTTTTTAAATCATCAATACCAAAAGTCATATTTGATCAACTGTTCTAGAAGACTAAATTAGCTTTCAATTCTCTCTTTAGAAGATTTTATTATAGAGTCATAGTTATATAAAGAAAAGATCAAAGAGTATGATGCTAAAAATATAGAAAAAAATTATTACAGAAGTATGTCAAGAATAAAAATATGCTATTTTAAAATATTTTGTGATGTCTATAGCATTTAAAAATAATTCAATAATTTGTCAATTTAAAATATTTGGAGAACCCTTCAAAGATTCCACCAAAAAACTACTAGAACTAATAAATGAATTCAGTAAAGGAGCAAGACACAAATTAAATATCCAGAAATCAGTTTCATTTTTATACACCAATAATGAACTATCAGAAAGGGAAACTAAGAAAATGACTGCATTCACAACTGCTACAAAAAGAATAAAATACTCCTACCCTCCCTGACAGCATGGATGGAACTGGAGAGCATTATGCTGAGTGAAATAGGCCAGGCAGTGAAAGACATATACCATATGATCTCACCTATAACCTGATCAACAAAACAAGCAAGCAAGCAAAAAAGAACCAAAGACATGGAAATAAAGAACAAACTGACAGTGACCAGAGGGGAGGGAAAAGGGTTATAAGGGGGAAAGAAGGGGAAGGGTCAAGGAACATGTCCTTGGGGAACCATGGACAAGGACAACTGGGGTGGGGGAGAGGATTGAATGTAGGCAGAGGGGGTGGACAGGGCAGGGGAGAGTAATGGAGAATAATTGAACAACAATAAAAAATGTTTTTAAAAAGAATAAAACACCTAGGAATAAATTCAACCAAGAATGTAAAAGACCTGTACAATGAAAATTATAATACACTGAAGAAAGAACTTAAAGAAAATACCAATAAGTGGAAGCATATAGCGTGTTCATGGATAGGAAGAATTAATGTCTTTAAAATGTCCATACTACCCAACACAATTCCTATTAAGATACCAATGGCATATGTCACAGAACTAGAACAAATATTCCAAAAAATTTGTAAGGAACCATGAAAGATCCCAAATTGCCACAGCAATATTGGGAAAGAAGAACAAAGTTGGAGGAACCATGTTACCTGATATCAAACTGTACTACAAAGCCATTGTAATCAAAATAGCATGGTACTGGCATAAAAACAGACATATAGATCAATGGAACAGAATAAAGAGCACAGATATAAACTCACACATTTATCGTCAATTAATATTTGAAAAAGGAGCCAAAAACATACAATACGGCATAGATAGTCTACTCAATAATGTTGGGAAAATTGGACAGATATTATACACAAAAATTTTAAAACTACACCACCTTCTTATACCACACAAAAGAAGGAACTCAAAATGGATTAAAGACTTAAATGTTAAGCTCTAAACCATAAAAATCCTAGAAGAAAACATAGGCAGTAAAATATCATACATTTCTTATAGTAATATATTTTCTGATATATCTCCTTGGGCAAGGGAAACAAATGAAAAACAAACAGTACTACATCAAACTAAAAAGTTTTTGCACAGCAAAGGAAACTGTCAATGAAATAAAAAGGCAACCCAATGAATGGAAGAACATATTTATCGATGACATATATGATAAAGGGCTAACATCCAAAATTTATAAAGAATTTATAAAACACAGCACCAAAAATAAATAAATAAATAAATAAAACAAAACAATCCAGTTAAATAAGTAAAGGACTTGAACAGACACTTCTCCAAGGAAGACATACAGAAGGCCAACAAATATCTGAAAAGATGCTCAATGTCACTAATCATCAGAAAAATATAAATTAAAAGCACAATGAGATATCACCTCACAACTGACAGAATGGCTATCATCAATAAATCAACAATCAAGAAAGGTTGGTGAGGATGGGGAACAAAAGGAACCCTAATGCACTGTTGCTGGGAATGCAGATTTGTGTGGCCACTGGGGAAAGCAGTATAGTTACCTCAAAAAATGAAAAATGGAACTGCCTTACAACCCAGTGATTCCACTTCTGGGAATATATACAAAAAAAAAAAAAAAGCCCAGAACACTAATTTAAAAGAATATATCCACCCCTATGTTCATTGCAGCATTATTTACAATACCATAATTTGGAAGCAGCCCAAGTATCCATCAGTAGGTGAGTGGATAAAAAAGTTGTGGTATATTGACACAATGGAATAGTACTTGGCTATAAAAAAAAAGGAAGAAGAAAGAAGAAAGAAGGAGAAGGAAAGAAGAAGAAGGAGGAGGAGGAGGAGGAAGAAGAAGGAAATCTCACCCTTTTCAACAGTATGGATGAACCTAGAGAGCATTATGCTAAGTGAAATAAGCCAGTCAGAGAAAGGCATATAATTTCATTCATATGGGGAATCTCATAAACAAAATTAACTAGCAGAATAGAAACAGACTCATAGATAGAGAACAGATTGACAGCTGTCAGAGAGGAGGGGGGTGTTGAGACTGGGTAAGAACAGTGATGGGATTAAGCAAAGAAAAATTTCATAGACATAGACAACAGTATGGTGACTATCAGAGGGAAAGATGGGTGGTTAGAAGAGGATATAGTGAGGATAAATGGTGACGCAAGGTGACTTGACTTGGGGATGTGAACACACAACATAATATACAGATGATGTATTCTAGAACTGTATACCTGAAACCTATATAATTTTAATAACCAATGTCACCCCAATAAATTCAATAAAAAATTGTAATTTATGATGCTGTCTTTTCTTATTCTAACTCAATATAGCTTTCATACCTAAGTTTGTATTTGTAATGTCTATTATCTTAAGCAGTCCACCAAAATGAATTAGCTTAAATGAATAAACTTGGATTCATCCCTGCTTACATGCATTTATCACTCACAATATCAGATTCCTCTGCCAATGTCCAGCCCAACTTAGAGTCCCTATCTCATCAAAACAGAGACCAGGGGAGAGGGGTCAAGGAAAGGAATTCTGGCATTGAACCCAGCACAGCAAATCACCAAAGAATACAGAGTTTCTATCAGATGGAACTGGGCTTAAAACCAGCTTCTTTCACAACTGTTAGCTGATATGTTCCTTATCAACTTTGAGAAAACAGATTCTGTGACCGCTGGCAAATTCTTTAACCTCACTGAGCCTCAGTTTCTTTTTGCCAAAATGATAAGGAACAGGTGAGCTAACAGTTGTGAAACAAGCCTTCCATAAACTGAACTGTTGCACACAAGAGTATTAGATATAAGTAACCTGGCTAAAGTCATATGTAGTAGAATAGGGACCTGGAGACCAAATCTTTCTGGCCCTAGGCATATGTCTGTTCCCATAGTATCATTATTTATCATAGCTTGCCTGTGCCACACTCACATTGATATCCAGTAGGTGATATATTAATGAAATAAAAACGTAACTTTTATCTTCCTTCCATTCCCTACAACCATATAGTCTTGCTAGCATTCCTGATGTGCAGAATCTTATGCCTCAGATTGTGTGCTGACTTCTTTGAAGAGGTAAATGGGTTACCCAAGGATACCAGCTTCAAATCATCCAAGATCTACCTATAGTACTTATGGTTATTTTTAAGTCCTTATCTTTCATAAATATATACTGAAGCATTTATGGAGTAAAATATATAGTATGTGATTTACTTAAAATATACAGTGGAAGAGGGGGTAGAGGGAAGTGAGTAGCAATAAAAATGAAAATTGATTGGCTATGAGTTGATCATTGTTGAAGCTAGATTATGAGTACATGATATTTATTATATTATTTGTTTACTTTTGTATACAGTGGAAATTTTCCAGAGTAAAAAGTGAAAAAAAAAGTTATTGAATACCACCTTACATGCACGTGAGGTTTATTCTAGCCCTTTTTCAATTTGCCTCCTGACATTTGTTTGCTTCTCTTATTTTCAGTTTTTCTGACAACTATGTAAGCCATACACCATTATAACATGGCAATAGTATTAATAACAAGAGCCTCCAATTTTTGAAGTACTTGTTCTCTGCCTGGCCCAGCACAAAGTAATTTACTTTCATTATCTCATTTGATCTTTATAAGAACTCTGTGAAGTATGAATTACTATTTTATTTTATGGATGAGGAAACTGAGGTTTAAGAAGATTATATAACCTAACCAAAGTCTATAGTAAGTGTTTATTCAAATCTTCTACTTTAAACACTATGTTAACTGTTTTCCCGACTCTGCTTTATACTCTAAAGAAGATGTTAAGCTACAGTGGGCCACTAACTCTCTGGAGGAAGAGGAAGTCTTACAAAAGTGAAGAAAATGGCCCTCAGTTTTCTCTGGTATTGTATACCAAATTTGAAGAATACATATCGCATGCCCTGCTTTACATGCTATATTGTACAAGACCAGAAGGATTCACATCTTTCCTTTTATGAGCTTCAATCCAAAATAAGAGAACACAAATGTCAACAGATGTAATGAAGCATTTATTTTTTGAAATAAGAAGAAAAAGAATATAACAACAATAAAACAAGCAGAAGGAAAGAGAGAAAAAAAGGATTGCTTTAACAATGACTGTGCTTGGTACTTGACACATGCAATATATTGCTATTTATAACCTCAAGTCCTACAGAGAAGGATGGACTTCATTAAGTAATAGATGAGTTCTGCTGAGCACCTCAAAAGTGGACCTTTAAGGGAATGAGGGCTAGGACCTGGAGAGATTTGAGCATGGTGCATAACAGAAGGAATATTTGAAACTTGGAAAGGAATAATAATCTGCGAGTAGGTAAAAAAGGCACTAGAAGAGAGTGAAAGTATGTACTACCACAGAGGATAGTGTGGACAGTGAAAAAAGTCCCTAGCGGCAAATTAGCTAATGGAATGTTTTTAGTTACTGACTTTTTTCTCCACATTAAAACTATGAGGAAGTTTGCCTGTGAACTTCAGGGGGCCACACTATAAGTATGTTCATTCACAGACTCATAGTGAGGTAAAGTGGAGGAAAATGTAATTTTGAGCTAGTCACATGACTACAAAGTTAGATCTTCTAAAATGATTCCGACGGCTAAGCTTTGCTTCTGATATAGCATTTCTCTCTTTTTTTTTTTCATTTTTTATTGTTGTTCAAGTTCAGTTGTCTCCATTTTCACCCCACCACACCTCCACACCCTACCCATCCCTGCCTCCCACCCTTGAATCTACCCACTTTGGCTTTGTCCATGTGATCTTTAAACACATGTTCCTTGAGGGCCCTTTCCCTATTTTCCCCCATCATCCCTCTCCCTCCTCCTTTCTGGTTACTGTCAGTTTGTTCTTTATTTCAATGTGTCTAGTTGTGTTCTGCTTGCTTGTTTCTTTTGTTGATTACATGAGATCATATGGTATTTGTCTTTCACCACCTGGCTTATTTCACTTAGCATAATGCTCATAATTTCCATCCATGCTGTTGTGAAGGGTAGGAGCTTCTTCTTTCTTTCTGCTGCATAGTATTCCATTGTATAAATGTACCAGAGTTTTTCATTTCTGATAGCAGTGAGCACACCACATGGAAGTGAGGGAAAGGGAGAAAATGATCAGAGGTCCTTGGGTAATACTGGTCTGCTGTTTCGGGCTGTCTAATTAAAACAGCTGTAGAGGTCTAACCAGCTGAATTGACCTGAACAGGCTCTCGTGTCTTGAGCTTAAATGATGAGGAAGCATGTGGATCTTCCATCCAGAACTTCCTCATTCCTAAGAAGCAGATTCAGATTAAGGTGCAATGTACTTGATATGTGTAGGGCAATGCTCTACCACCAGGTCAGGAGTAGAACCATTTTCTGTTTCCACAGAGCAATGGAACCCTATGCTGCCCCTCTCATTGTACTAAGCCAACTGAAGAGACTCAGAGCCAATCTGGTTGACTTAAAGCTCAAAAGAGTTGCATTATTCCTCATCCTCAGCCTTGACAATTTGTTTTGAGTTGACCACTATGAGATCATCTCCTACCACCTTGATATTTGCATTAAAAGTGAATTTTCCACCAAGTTTCCCAGTCATTCTGGTCAGAGATTTTTACAAGATATTATTGGATAGTTCTTTATGAGCTACCATAGGGCTGATGTATCTGCTGGGGCTAGCAGAAGTTAAATTCTAGATCATAAGTCCAGATTCAAAAAACTCTGAGAAAACCTCAGCTCTTGGAGCCAGCCTTTTCAACAGCATTCGCTAGCAGTCCTAGAGTTTTTTCACACTCCAAGCAAAGGTAGCCAAACTTTTCCTGTAAAGGGTCAGATGATAAACATTTTTTACTTTGTGAGTTATAGTCTCTTCTGTCCCAACAATGCAACTCTGCTATTGTAGAACACAATCAGCCATAGATAATTCATAAACAAATGGATGCTGCTGCTTTCCAATAGAACTTTATTTACAAAAACAGGCAGTGAGCTGGGTTTGTCTCTGGGTTTTAGTAGAAAACTGCCTCATGGCTTTGACTGGTACCTTCATTTGTCCTCAATGACATTCTTCACACTATGGGAGGCCTCAACTCCGATACTCATGGCTTTCCTGAAGTTTAGAGCATTACTAAGGGGAACCATGAACTCCAGAATTTCCACTTTCTGCTACTATGAGAGCTACTGTGGTTCATACTGCATGCTAGAAGTAGCAGGATGACATCTAACTTGCCATCCCAGGCAGCAATGCGTGGTAGAACTCTTTTTTCACTGAATCCAGCCTTGCAATAAGAGATACTCCTAGTATGTGTTCTCACCAATCTAGATTTATTCTTTATTCTCCCATCTCATAAAAACTCAGTGTTTTACTGATGTGCTCAGCAATCCTGGAGACACCTTTTCCTGCATAGCAGATCTTTTGTCCCTGACATTCAGGGCATCACAAAGACCAGTTGAGTCCAGCAGCTCTGACAAAATTTTCCCAGTAAAAAGATCAACCTGAATAGAGGGGTCCCATCAGAGTCAAAGATTCTTCTGGCAATAATTTTTGAGAACAGGCTAAGTTCTGGCCTAGGTTTGTAGCATCCAGGAAGAGGTAGAGGGTGCTGTAGGCAATAATGAGTGGTGTTACTGCTTCCATCTAAAGAATTTTAAGGACATGTAGGGCTAATATTCAATTTGAAATTGTCTGTGGTACAACATAAACTTACAGCCCATTTCCTCAGATCTCAAAACCAGATGCATACTCAAATACATGTGCGAGTGTTGTTTGGGAAAAACTGACTACCTGAGTTCAGGTCTCATCATTTTTTCCATTAATACCTACCTGCCACTAGACCTACATCTCTCCAATATATTCTCCCGACCAATTTCAGAGTGATTTTTTTTTTAAGTGAAAATCTTATGTTACTCCTCTGCTTTAAATCCTTCACTACCTCCTCTTGGGATTCAGGAAAAGTCCAAACTCTTCAGCATGATTTCAAAACCATTTTTTAATTTTGCAGATTCTTGCTCTGCTACTCCTCCTCCTCCTCATAGCCTATATTCCTGGCATAGTAAGCATTCACAGTTCCTTGAAGAGACCATATTCTTGCTCATCTTAGATACTTCCCAAATGCAGTTTCCCCTACTTGGAATGTGTTTCCTATTAGTTTGTGACTGTGTAATTGCTTGTCTTTCATGCAAAAATCATTTACTACTTGCCCTAGGCTGTCTTCTTGATACCCAAGTCCACAGTCTGGCTTGGATATTCCTGTTTGATTTTAGAAAAACATCTTGTGCTTATTTCTACATGCTATTCTATATTACTATTGATTATTTACCTGTCCTCATCTACTCATATGAATCCCTTGAGCACAAAGACTGGTTTTCTTTCTTCCTTTTCTTTTCTACTATTTTTTTTGTATCAGCATACCCTATTATAGACCTGACATAAAGTACACAGTACATAATTTTGAATAAATGAATTAAATTAATGGCAGCTACTGAGGTGCTACCTAAAAACATCTAAAAATCTAGAAGAGAAGATTTGGGAGATGTCTAAAGCTATAAAGTAAACCTATTTTTTAAGGTGCATGAAATCATTATGTGGATATAGAAAAGTACATATATTATAAGAGTAAAGCTCAACTAATTGTTTTCATAATATGAACACATTTGTGAAACTAGCACTCAGACCCAAAAACAGAACATTACTAGCATCCTACATATTCTCCACTTATACTTCCTTCACATTACAACCCACACCAAGGGTAATTGCTACTGTGACTTCTAATACACAGTTAGTTTTGCTTGCTTTTGCACAATATAAAAATACAAATATACATACAAAATAATACAAGAATTATTTTGTGTTGGCTTTTTTTACTCAATATTATGTTCGTGAGATTCATCCACATTGTTGCGTTTAGGTTTGTATCACTCATTCTCATTGCTACATAGTATTTCATTGTGTGACTATAACATAATTTATTCATCCATTCTATATCCTCTCTATAGTTGATGGGCATTTAGGTACTTCCCAGCCTGGGGCTGTAATAAATAGTGCTCCTATGACATGTCTTTGGTAAACAAAAATATGTATTTCTGTTGAGTATACACCAAGAATGTAGCTTCTGGGTAACAAGGTACACAAATATTTTCAGCCTTAGAAGACACTGCCAAAGAGTTTTTCAAAGTAATTCCACCAAGAGAGTTTCTTTTAATTCATGAAATATGTTAAGCTCACATAAAATCTCTATGTAAATACAAAGTACTGTTATTAACTCAATGCCTCATTAACACAAGATCATCTTGTTCCATAGCAATTAAAAATAACATGTTTGATTAGATGAAATCAAATATCTACTGGGATTTGCATTTATAATCTAGATGTGTCACACTCTTTTCTCTAATCAAAATTAGATTTTGACATGCTTTCAAATGTGTCAGTGAAAAGAAAAAATGTTGGTCTGCTGTTTTTTTAAAGCATATTAAGTCATATATGTTCAGTATGTCAACATTTTCTTTAGAAATGTCCTGGTTTGTCAAGTGATTAGAAAGAACACTGATATAAAAATACAGTATTTTCTATATCTCCATTGCACATTTTGCAGTATTCGTACATTCTTTAAAAATTTGATCCTACCAATCCCTAGAATTTATGTCATCATGAACATTCCATGGAATAAATGGTTTGCTTCTTTGCATTAATTATTTAAATCTTTAAATTTATCTGTACACAAATAATAGTCAGTACAGAAAAATGTTTAGAAAAAAGGAGAAATATATAGCATAAAGAAATAAAAATCCCTGGGAATCCTATTAATCCTATTTTGCAAAAAAATTGTTAAAACGTCATACATATTCCTCATGATTTTTCCTCTATATCCTGTATACAAAGAGCAACAAAAGTGGGCTTGCAGTTGTGAGTATGCAAAACACAGAATTTATTCTTGTATTTTTTCATTTGTTGACACTATTACAGTTGTCCCCGATTCCCCCGCCCCATTTGCTCCTCTACCCCCAGTTTCCACCCCCTCCTCTGGCCTTCACCACATTGTTGTCTGTGTCCATGGGCTATGCATATATGTTCTTTGGCTATTTGTTGCAGACCGTTCTGCCTGGTTCCAGGAGTTGTAACCCCCACACCATGACTAGGCTGCATAAGAGCCCAGGGGACCCGTTCCATCTGGGTCTGCTCTGTCAAGAGGACCTGAGCCACTAAGGAGACAAAGCTTATCTCCCTGACAGGAGCACCACTTCTGCTTCATCCATCACCCCCTCTTTGCTGCAGCCCCCCGAGTCTTTCCATGAGGGACTTCCAAATGGTTGTGTCTGGCTTGGGTTGCCCCTCCCTTGAGGGGTCTTACCCGTCATTGACTAACTAACCAACCATTGCCCATTGAGGAAGGGGCTCTGGGTCCTTCTCCTTTGAGAGATCGGCCACCTTTCCTCCCCAAGCAGATCATGTTTTGGTAGTTTTATTTTCATCCATGATGGAAGGATGGGCCTCTGTGGGTGGAGCCCCTCCACATCTATTCTTGTATTATTATTATTTATTAATTATTGTATCATTTTCCATACAAAAACCTGTAAACCTACTTTCCCCCCACTCTGTATGTATGTATTTAGTAAAATAGAATCATATTATATATACATTTTACCTTATTTTACTTTTTATATTATATAAATCTCTATCAATTTACATAATGTTTTAAAGCTAAAACAAAATGGCATAGCATGTTGACAAGTATTTATCATTTTAAGCAACAGATCAATTCCCATTTATTCACAAATACTATGAAACCATAAAATGCTCACAGCACTTGGTTAGATGCTATGGTTTTTTTATATTATGTCACTAGGAAGAACATCATTTGAAGGACTGAGTGACTGGATTGAATCCTGGCCTTACTACTAAGTAGCTATGTTATCTAGAACCAGTTACTTGATATCTAAGCCTGTGTTTATTCATCAAAAAGCAAAGTAGTGAGATATATGTCATATATTGGTCATGAGGATTGGATGATATTTGTAAGATTTTTATTTATTTATCTTTTTCAGAGGGGAAGGGAGGGAGAAAGAGAGGGAGAGAGACATCAATGTGTGGTTGCCTCTTGGGTGCTCCCTACTAGGGACCTGGCCCTCAACCCAGGCATGTGGCCTGACTGGAAATCAAACCAACATCCCTTTGGTTCACAGTCTTGTGCTCAATCCACTGAGCAACGCCAGCCAGGGCTATAGGGACATTCTTGACATGGTAACAGGCATATAAAAATTTATTTAATAAATTTGCTTAAATCTAAATCTGTGAGAAGCACAAAAAATTATAAGAAACTGTCACTGTCCTTCAGGAACAGCAGAATTGGAGTAATTACATAAATCAGTAAAAGGAAGAGACCCATTTTCATTTATTTAATGCCTACTATATGACTGATGGTTGCCAGAGGAGATAGGGGTTGGGACTGGGTAATAAAGGTGAAGGAACTAAGAAGTACAGATTGGTAGTTACAGTCATACAGATGTAAAGTACAGCAAAGAAAATATAGTCAATGATATTGTAATTACTAAGTATGGTGCCAGTTAGGTATTGGAAATATCAGGAGAACACTTGGTAAAGTACATGATTGTCTAACCACTATGCTACACACCCAAAATTAATATAAAATAATATTGAATGTAAACTATAACTTTAAAAATTTAAATTAAAAAAAAATAGCACCTACTGTATGTCTAGAGCCATGCTGCACACTCACTTTCCTGTAAGAGGCAGCACTGCACACGAAGAATGAAATGATCCCTGGAGCAAGGTGCCCCTTATCCCTCTATCCCACAGGGAGAAGCTTCCTTCTTGCAAGACTCCTGGAAAGGTTGTTGAATTGATAGAACAAAAGTCTTTGAAGTTTTGAGGAGAAGATGGGGTGGTTAGAAGCAGAAACAAGAAAAACTGCCCTTTCATAGATTTCAGCTATTTTCTATTTTGTAAAAGGTACAGATGAATTCCACCTTTAGTGAATGTCATTCTTTTCTTTTTCTGAGAAGCCACCCAAATAGGCCTTTTGGTTGGACAAAAGTAAAGCAAAGATCCACTTCTGGCTTGAAATTATTTGAGAGATTATGGCTAGATTGAGAGAAATTGATCTGTATAAAAATATAAAAGATTACCTATAAGTATGTTGTAGGTATGGATACATCTCAGAAGACTGTTTCTTTGGAGAAATGTTTTTTCTTGGAAGGATTTGAGTTGTTCTGTGCCAGCAAATTGCTCTCTGTTCTTGTGGTGATGTGTGTGTGTCCACATGATAGTTTACAGAAGATAAAAAAAAGCAGTTTTTAAGTGAAACTGTAGAAAATGAGGGGCAAAGAGTGCTGCCTCAGGTCCCAAGAAAAAAGTTAGGGCACAAAGATGATGAGGAGCCATTCTATCCCCTTCAAAACACATCCCCACCACTCTCTGGCACTCAAAGCACTGAAGGCCATGAAGGCATATGGAGGCAGCACATGCCCTCTCTCTACCTACGAGTCTGTTTTCTCATTCAGACTAGCTATCTCCTTCTCATCCCTCAGCTCTATTTTTTAATGACTAACCCAAACAGGCCTTTTTTGAGTACCTACTACATTATATCCCATAGAACTTCATTCTTTTACCACACTGAACATATCACAGTTTGTTGTTATATATTTATTTTAATGTTTATTTAAATATATATCTTTTCTATTATTCTATATACTCTGTGGTAGCAGAATTCTATCTTCTCATTCATCAAACCAGTGTTTGGAATTTTAATTGGCAATTAAAAATGTTTGTTGAATAAATGTACTTAATCCAATCCAGTCTTGAGCATAAAAATGGTTTCTTTATTTATTATGTTTATTCTCTCTCTTCTAATCAGTATGTAAACACCATAACAGCAGAGATACTTTAATGTTTTCACTGGTGTATTTCTAGTACTTATTACATTGCATGATACATAGTATATTCTCAATACATATTTGTTAAATTAATAAATGCATAAATGGGTGTCTATCCATAATGATGACGATTTGGTTTCTCCAAGTACCTTCTTGGTCAGAGAACATTTACTTGTAGGAACTGGAGAACACAAGGAGAAACAAAACCCACATGTGGTCTGCAGCTGACAGACTGGTTTAAAAGCACACGTGAGACATCCGTTAAAGACTTCTGAAATATGTTGGTGTGCTTTCTAAGGAGAACTGACAGTTCTGCACAGGACAAGAACAAGAACTCTAGGTTGTCTGTGTTATTGCAAATTGATTTGTATCTGGTAACTGGGTAGATTTGGTAGCTTGGTCTTATGCCAATTCCATAGGTAGATGTTATTTTCATTTTTTAAATGAAGAAACTAGAGCTCAGTGAAATTAGTTTCCACAAATCACTACCCATCAGTTAGTAGAGCTGAGATCTGAACCCTGTCTTGTCCATTTACAAAACCTACATTTTTTCTAACATGCTCTTTAGCATTTATAAGAAGAGGCTTTGTGGACTAAATATGTCAAGTGTTCTGAGTCAATAATATATTATTGATATTTGGGGGAAGAGATTCATTTTGACTGATATGATTAAAGAACAGTCTCTCATAAATATGAAATTTGAGCTGAACCATAAGGATCAAGAAGGATGGCAACCACTGAAAATAGAAGGATGAGGGGGAATATAAAAATGGTGCCAGTGGAATAGAGGAAGTACAGCGAGGTCTCAAAGGTATACAGAATAGGGTAAATATAGAGAGAGTCTGAAAGAGAGTTACCTACCTAGGAGGTAGGTAAGTATAATAGTGAGTGTCCCCTTAGAGGATAAAGGCAAATGAAACTGTAAAACATCAAGATTAAAGAAAAAAAATCACTTTAAATGCTCATATGGCAAAAGGCATGTTGACTGCATATCATAATAATTAGGCCTATAATAGAACTCTTGTAAGCAGTAATAAGTGCTGGAAAACAATTCTTCAAAGTAATAAAAGAAAATACCTGCCAGTTTAGAATATTCCTAAATAATCATGCAATAATTAAGGGAACATAACATTTATCAGATACGTAATAACTAAGAAAATGTATCATACATGTATCCTCATTGAAAGTACTAGAAAAAACCTGAAGCCAGAGGGAAGTACTGGGATGAAAGAACAAAGGGGAGATAAAGAATGATAAGATATGTTGGCAAATCTGTCTTCTAGCAGTAAAAATAATAATTTGCTCTATATATTTTTAAAATATGTAATTAAAATTCTTAGGAAAGGAGGGGAGTGTAGTTCAGAGAATAGTTTTAGGCACGCTTATATTTCTGTCTTGTTCCCAGGAAGAGGATAAAGGCATTGAGTAATTTTCAACTTCTTTAGGAAAAAATATCTGGTTAAGGATGTATGTTATAAATTTACAGCTACAATTACAAGATCATAAATAGAAATTGTGACTTCCACAACAGAAGTAGAAAGGAATCAATCAAACCAAAATAGGAACTAAAAAAGAAAAAAAAGTGTGGTGAACCTGTTATTCTTACTCTCCTTTCTTCCTGAATAATTCAGTCCTAAAGATATTACATGAGACAGTGCAAGGTAGAAGTTCATGGTTGGAGGGGGTGCTGTAGAGGCCCAGAGTTTAAGCAAAATGAGGAGCTCGTAGGAGCACAGGGGTTGGGTGCAGCCTGGGGAAGAGTACGTGCACTACATTTTTCCATTCTCTCTCTATCCACAGGGAAAAGCTATCAATCTTTCTCTTCTCAGAGTTGGAGGTAAATGGATTGGCTTTGTAGTATTATCCACAGGAAGTCAGACCTTCTAACACACAAATCTTTTCTAAGTTAAAAAGATAGTTTTGTCATCTTCCAATTATCTCTCAAAAGAAAAGCTTTAAATGTTCACCATATTATACTCATTTTAAGCAAGTTGTAGTGGTGTGCGCCTTAGTCTATCGCCCAGGAATTAAATTATGAGCTATGATAAGCATTTAATTCTGCAGTGGGGACAAAAGAAAATAAAGATCCGAGTTTGAACCCTGGGTAAAAGAAGTTTTAAGACTATTTGAAATGCAAGCAAACATGAAGTTTACCGAAATTAGGAAATCTTATGAAAATTATTAGAAAAAGTAGACCACTTATAAAACATCATGGTAAAAGGTGTTTGCATACATTTATTTTTAGTCTGAAATGGCTGACAAGTTCTCATCTGCAAGTTCTTGTCTGCTGAATGGTAAAACAGCATATCTTATATTTACTTACTCTCTTACCCTTTCCCATTTCTATATGTTCAATCATTGGATTTTATTTAATATGTAAAGCCAGGTACTATCTTTCCAAGTTTTCAGCCACAAAAAATAGACATAGAGAGGCTAAGTGATTTGCTCTACATTATCTCTTTTATTCTCACAACTTCTGCAAAAGGACCATGTTATTGACTAAGTTTTATGTGTCAGAAAATTCCTCATTCATTAAGCAATCACTAAATAACTGAGTTAGGCAGGAAAGTTGGAGATCAACTGTATCAGATCCTTGAAACTTTCATTGACTAATAGTAAAAAAAAGACAAATAAGCAATTTTAATACAAAGTAATCATAGGAGGTACACTCAACCCAAGTTTATGAATGTGCATCTTAGAATTTTGTCAAGCACACTATCCTAAACTAGTAAAAATTAACTAGTAACCTTTCAATATTTATCTCAAGCAGTCATATTTTCAAAATTTAGCTCCAGCACATTTATCTTTTTTATGAAGCCTTTGTAGTCCATCCCACCTGTCAACCCAGGTAGGAATAATTCTTTCCAACATTTGTTAAAGCACCTATAACAATCTATAGCACACTGACTTATTACTACAACTGTCTTCCCTTTATAGATGAGGAGCTTCTCACAGCCAGAGACTGAGTCTGATTCACTGTTATATCTTCTGTGCCTAGTATGGGGACTGCCACAGAATGATTGTTTAAAGGCTATTGTTGAGTAAATGAAAAAAAAATGATACGCCCATTGGTGAGCTTAAACACTGTTGTCTTTGAAAAAACTCAAGATGCACAGCTGGTAAGGAAGGCTGTGGTGACTGACCAAGCAAGTGCAAAAAATACTAAGGCTCATAGACACACAATAAGAGACAAACTTCTGAATCACTTCCTTCTTTACCATTTCTCCTTTTGTCCAATACTAACCATTCTCATGTTTTGGACTCCCAATTTTTCCAGTTTCTTCCAGGACATCCTCTATGCCCTCTCTCTCATGATTTTCAATCATGTACCCTCCACTGGTTCTTTCACTTCATTTTCAAAACATTTCAATTCCTCTTCAGCCAAAGCCTTCCTTTTGATTATGCTTCCAACTCAAGGTAGAGTCTATTCCATCTATCCCAACTGACGTTAGTCTAGTCTATCTGTCATCTGGACAAATTATGTACCTGCCTGCAGTCTTGTCCTACTCCAATCCATCCTTAACACTAATAACAGAGTGAATTCAAAACACAAATGAAAATATGCCATTCCTATGCTTAAAACTCTTTAATATGTTTCCATCATTTACTGGGTCAAGGTCAAGTTCCTTAATATGGCATTTGAAACTGTGTAATATGTATTTGTAGGATATTTTCTGCTATTCTCTCATCTGTCACCTCTTTCCCACCTCCACCCTATGATTTGGGCTCAATAGTCTCTGAGCACACAGCATGTGCTTTTACCACAGCCTATAGTTTCTCATGTTGTTTCCTCTATCTGGAATGTCCTTTCCTGGTGTCTCACAGGGAGGATTGAGTTGTTCTCTTTTCATGCACAGGACTCTATTTTAGCACTTCTCACATACAATGTTCTCTGACTACAAGCTCTCTGGTGTGCATTAAAAATTAGCTCCCAGAACAAACAGGATAAGCATTGTCTAAAAAAGTGATCAGGCGGGCATTCATTATTTCCCCCAAGTGTTGGCTGAGTGCTTCCTCAGTACAAGCACTGTAGTACACATGAGCTGGAGACACAGAAGGGGAGCCTTCCCAAGATCTCAGTGGCACCATGGCCACCATCCCACACTGCCACCAATACAGTCAACCACACAGTAGATGTTCATGTGGGACACAAATTCCAGAAAAATCCAGCTCAATGCAAATGAGCTCTTCCATTTTTGTTTATGTATCCTCAGCATCTAGCAATGAGTCTGGCAAGCGGCCATGCTTAAGCATTATAAATGTTTATAAACATTATAAATGTTTATAAATGGAAGATGAATGAATCTACATGGATGGAATGAGGCAGTTAAGGCCACCAAACAGAACTTTTTCTTAATTGCTATTATCCATACAATGTCACCATTCATTAACACATTTTTTTAAGATGTGATTTTTAAATAATGTTGTATCCCTCCTAAGCCTTTAACAATAGGAAAATAAAACTGGTATATTCCAATTGGAAGTTGACAAATATTATGTCACTAATATATCCTTTGTGATGACTCTTTTATAGGAAGAAAATGCACTCCAGAAATAATATAACTGCCCAACTACCAAGTTATGGTATGATATGGAAACTAGCAAAATTTCTTTTCAGAAATCTTTCTGAATAATACTCTCGGCCCTCTCCATCTGACCCTCCCGCATCCACTTCAATCAACTTTAACTAACAGCAAGGAAGACAATGAAATGAATAAAACAGAATCTTTCCCCTGTTTTCAGGGAAATAAAGTTAATGAGATGTTACCACTAAAATTTCATTTTCTTTTATGTCAGAGTTTGACCATAAATGAAACAAGGAAAAAAGTTAGTTTCCTCAAATGTTCACTATCAGATAAAACACACACACACATTTAATTAATAAAGCTGCATGAAAATTTCAAAAATTCTACAAACCTTGTGCATAGAATCAGAGAAAGAATAATGAATATTAAATTCAATCCCATGTATTTCTCAGATAAAGGAATTGAAGCCTATAGGGAGACAGACTTTCCCAAGGTTACATAATAAATGAAAGGCAGAACTAAACTAGAAATATGACCAGTACATAGTACTTCCAAAACTTATCAGTAATCATTAAGATTATTTGGGTCTACTTTATTCCAGTACTCCCATGTAAAGCAACTAGAAATCATTTGAAAAGCAGAAGAATCATTTGAGAATAAACTAAATCCTAAAGTACAAATTTCTTCCAGATCCAGGAGATGAGAAATTCAGGAGATAAAATTTAAGAAAAGATTACAGAAACTAGTGACAGAAAGGTAACAGAAGCTCACCTAGCCAAACAATGATATTACCTAATTTTAAAAAATGAAGGGAATCATCAGATCATTCAGAGAGCAGAGACTAAACAAACTCCTCCTGGAGAAGCTGCTCCATAGCACAGCTACTATTTGCAGTCCCCCCAAAGCCTGCTACGCACCTGGAGGGCAAGGGAGGTTGGTTCCAAGTCAATATTGGGAAGCAATTTCTTATTGTAAGAGAAGCCAAATGTGGAACAGGCTGCCTTATGAAGTCAGGATTTCCCTATAATTGGAGATAATCAGGCAGAGGCTGAACATTACAGAGGAGACTCTATCCAGTTGGTGGGAAGGGCTTTGTGAATATATGATATTTCATGATTTCCAGTATCCTTTCCAACCTTGAGATTCTGTTATTCCATGATGGAGTTTAACACTGAGACAACTTGGGTTGGGTTTGGGGGGTTTATTGTGTCCCTCAAATTATACCAATTATAACTAATTACCTACACTGCCTTTTCAAATGAATTCAATTCCTTAAGTACTTAATAAGGCAACATATACAATATTTGCTAGATTTTGGAGAGGGAGGTGAGGGTTACAGTAATGAGTATATAACATGGCCCTAGTCATTAAGGAAGTTGGAGTCTTTCAAGATGCTCAACTGTACAATGGAGAGTACAGGATTGAGCAAAAGTAGATTTGCTCTTGTGAGTATGTAAAAGAGTTTATTCTTGTAAAATCACTTATTAATTATTGTATTATGTTTTGTACAAACAACCATAAACCTACTTTTGCCCAACCCTAGAGATAGTTGTTCTATGTACCTGATGTTATCAAGACTAAAGTAACTTGCTTTGAACACTATGACAAACTTGAATGAGTATGAATTTACTATCCTGCTGTACAAAATATGTACAATCATATTGGCTAAGATTTATGGAGTGCTTCTTCTGTGCCAGTCTCTAAACTAAGGTATTTCCTAGCAAAATCAACCTTCTATAGTGGATAATATTTTTACTCCATTTTTAATAAGTGGTTAAGTAACTTTTCTTAGATTATCTAGTTAAAAAATGGTTATAAAAACAAGCAGCCTAATACCAAGTCTTTTGTGTTGAATCACAATCTTTTCTCTCCTTCTCTATGCATACATGTACATATGTATGCATGCATGTATCTTCCTGATGTCATGAAGTACAGAAAGAAGAGCACAGATTTCTGAGATAGACAAAGTGAGTATCTCATCCAGACTCTACCATTTACTATTTGTGTGACTTTGAGAAAATTATATAATGCATTGCATCATTTTTAAATGCATTGCATCATTTTTAAAACTGGGATAAAAAAAGTATTTACCTAATAAGTTAAAATGAGGCTCCATTTTTTAAAAATGTTTTGTAAAATATGTGGCATTTTAAATACAAGGTGGGACAAAAAGTAGGTTTACAGTTGCGAGTACACAAAACAGAGTTCATTCTAATATTATTAACTATTGTATTATTTTCCATATGAACTCTAAACAGACTTTGTTTTACCCTATATTAATTATAATTATTTTGTCTCACCATAGTGGTATAATTTAATTCTAGCACCTCCTCTAGACTCTTTTAAACTCAATCCCAAAAATGTATCTCAAGTAGAACAAATTCTTACCATCTTCATGGCTCCTCCTCTAGTCACTTTCTTCTCACTCATGGAATGCTGAAACAGTCTCAGCATTGGCCTTCTTATACTACTCTTGCCCTGTCTGCAGTGGATTATGAATCATATAATGTCTTGCTTACTATTGTGCTTAGAGAAAAAAATCTACATTCCCCTTTGTTATGTAGAAGGCATCATATGATTTCTCTGTTTCTTATAACTAATACCCTACCACTTTCCCCTTGTTCATTGTATCCAGCCACTCTGACCTCACTGTTTTTGAATATGTTAATTTCCCAAGGTCTTTGTACTGGCTATACTCTCTGCATACACTCTGTCCTCAGATCTTCCCATTGGTCACTCCGTTCCATCAGTCAGGACTCTGTTCATAAGTTACTTCCTCAGAGAACTCTTCAGAGATCATCTCAGCTAAAACCATTCCCCTTCTTCCACTTAACCAGTTATTCTCTATCCCTTACCTTGTGTTCTTTTCTTTGTAGCATTATCTCTACATAAGGAGGTCAGGAACCTTGACTTGTTCACCACTACAACTCCAGTTGACAACCAGAGTTTACTGGTGGACACTCAAATCATTTTTTCAACACATATCACTCAAAGCAAAGATATAAATACTGAAATCCTACTTTTCTTTTAAATGACCATCCTTTCTAGTTCATACTCTCATCTTCCAACCCTTTAATTAGACCTCTACTCACTGAGCACCAGGAAGTGCTGAGTGCCTGGTAAAACTCAGGTGAAGGGTTCCAACCCCCTTACCTTGGAGAGGAACTATCTCAACATCAAGCCAAAAAACATAATTTCAAAACAGCTAAGTCTTCTTTTCTACCTTTAAGTCTGCACTTGATTAGGACTTTAGACAAATGCTCACTAAATGCTTGAGCAGCTGCAAGGCTCTCTGTTCACCCATTTAGACAGGTTCAAGTAGCTCTTTGAGAGCTTCTGTTTAATGAAGCACATTTTATTCTTACTCCATAGTCTTGGTTTGACATCTTAAGGCATTACATTCAGTTATTGCATTCTAAATGATTTCTACAATTTATTTTTCTCATTTTCCCTGCCAATTTCCCATTGTAAGGCCTTAAACAAGTCATTTCCTAATCTGCCCCTCAATGGCTTCACTCACTGTAAACCTGTGCTAAATATACGGTGGAATCCAATATTAAATCTGGATAACAGTTCCAGGAAGCCCTTAACACAACACCCAGCATGACTATTAATTACAGTCTATGATCTGTCTACATTGTACACTTCAAAAATAGGATCCATGGCTTAAATAGGACCCAGTACATGTCAGTCATAATATAACACCTATTCTATGAAAGGAAGTATACCAATGAAAGAAAGTGTGATATGAGGAAAACTCATGAATTTGGAGTACAAATTTCAGAAGTTATACCTAGACAACTTATCTAATATCTCTGAGATTCAGGGTTATGATCAACAGTAACACTAAATTCTCTCAGGGACATTACAAGGATTATGTTAGATGATTGATATGGACCTGTAAACTCTAAAGTACTATATAAAATGTTAGTAAAGGTGATAGTGATATAGTGAAGGGGTGGTTATTTTTAAGTTTACCATAGTGGAGAGGAAATTATTGTGAGTGGGGATATCAAAAAAATCTGGGTCCTATCCTTAAATTCTTCAGCTTATTAGCTGTGCAGTTTTGTACTAGTCACTCTCCATTTCTGAGTCTCAACTTCTTTGTCTATAAAATCAGCCAACTGGACTAGATTAATGCTAAGGCTATTTCCAGCTTTAACATTAAATAACAATAGCTCCTTGAAGGCAGAGACTATCTTTTTCATCTTTGTATCTCCACTCTCTAGTACATAGTATGTAATAATTGTTAATAGTTGTTTATTTGAACAACTGCAGAAAGAATAGGAAAGAGGGCCATTTTAATGTATGTTCTGGAGGTAGAATGAATAAGGTTTGGTGACAGATTGGTCAGAGAGTGAGTGGGAAATCAAGCTGAACACATTTCAAATGAAATGGTGGCCAGTTGACCAGATTCCAGAAAGAGGAGCCATCGATGACTAAATAATTGTCAACCCATCCTAAGAAGGATCAGTTTAAAGAATCTGGGTTATTTAATATGGAGAAGAAAATCTTCAGAGGGGAATGGATCAGCCATAACAAGTTCTTCATTCAATAAACAGCTTAAGGCTTGGATTAAAAGCATTAAAGACTAATTCATGTCACTTTTAAATATCCCAATTTTTATGATTTTACAGGCTTAGAAATCCAAGCATTATCAGCTTTGGTTTTATTGGTTCTGAGAGCATAACATGTGACTGAGAGCTGGGAAGGAACTTATAATGTGACAATTATAATTTCTGAACTTGAAGATGTGATTGATGGTCTGCTGGGGGATTTTGGGGAATGTTTTTCATGTCAAGAATACTGGGACATATTCTATAGATATCAAAATTCCCAAGACAATTTGGAGGTTTATGACAACAAGGTTATCTATAATGGAACTATTCTGAGAAATCCAGTAAAATGACTGGAGTATGGAGAGATCATCTATTCCAATCCTGCATTTGACTGATAAGAAAGTGGGAAAAGTTGTTCAATATCATACATTGAGTTAATGGCAGAGCTGCTATTGGGGGAGTTAAAAAAAGGAAACTAATATTCTTTGAGTGCTCACTATGTGTGAGGTTGTGTTAGGCAGTTTTATATGCATTATTTCAATGCATACACTGGCGTTAGGTTTAGTGCTTCATTTTATAGATGAAGAAACAGATGTAGAGAATTCAAGTAACTTGTCCAAGGTCATACTAACTATAAGTTTCAGAGTCAGCACTGACAATCCCCCCATTGGCCAACGGGGTCAAATCCTGGGCCCATGTTTGACACTAATCTATTTCCCTATTACTATAGAGAACATATGTATCCTGGATTTCCAGGGACAGTTTGGAAGGTAAATTATATGACCAACCTACTTTTATCATGAATTGAAATATATAATGCACTGTTCACTTTCATTCAAACAAAATTCGGGGACCCAGGAGCTAGGTGCCCATGAAGTTTACTTTATTACTGATGGATCTTCAGGGAAAATTGGTTTTCAAGACTTTTTTTTAAAGTTGTTTGTTCTCCTTATCTGCCACTTTCTGAAACTTTCTGTCATCTACAAGTCAAAAGTTATCAGTAAAGAAAGATAGTAATCAGAAAAAGGAGATGGAGAGTAATTAAACTAAGAAAGGGATTCTATCTAACTTAATTCCCAGACAATAAGTGAACCACAAGCAAGAGGGGAGAGATTTCATCAATTTAAAGATTACTGGCACAGAAGACTCTGGCAAGAGTATATTGGACACTGAATCAGAGTTTCATTGCAACTGAGTTTAGTTACAGCATGAATAACTAACATCCAAAGAGCACTCTACAGTTACCAAGTAGTTTCATTCATTTATGAATTCTTTTATTTTTCATTCATTCATCCAACAAATACTTAGTAAGCCTATTCTATGCTACAAACTATAAACTTCTAAGGGCAGAGACTATGTTGCTCTTACTCACTGTTGAACTCCTGGCATAGTGCCTGACACATATGTGTGCTCAGTAAACATATGCTGGGTATTAGTATATATAAAGATTAATATGGGGTTGTCCAAAAATTCACTGTGTAGTAGAGGATAAAGAAAAATTGGATCAGAGAATATAATGCCATAAGTATATAACAGAGGGAATCCAGGGAGCTCTGAAAAACTGAGATTACTAAAATAGTTTAGGGCAGAGAAAACTTCCTGAAGGAGCTTACACCTGGGATAAAGTTTGAAATAGCAATTGACAATATACACTCTCAGTTAGTTATAAATACAACCCAAGAAGTAGAGATTGTTACTATTTTACAGAAGAAGAAACTAAGTCTCAGGGAAGCTAAGTGACTTGCCCAACTTTACACTATGTTCACAGTAATATAGTTCTTCTTTATACTCCTTCAGCTCTAAAGAAGTCATGGGGTGAGGAGGATAGGGACATTTGTCAAGGATTACAAATGATAGAGAAACACTGATATTTTGGGATTAAAGAGGAGATTCTAAATCTGTGTACACCTTCTTTGACTCTGGAGAACAAAGAGGAACTAAGTCAAAGCCAGAATGAAGGAAGCTTTAAGAGGAAGATGCAAAGATAACTTTAACAGTGCAATAATGCATTCTTTTGTTCCCAGATCAGACATTTGTTGAGAACTTACTATGCCTCAGGCACTGATGACACAGAGAGAGAAAACTGGTCTTTGATTTCAAAGAATGCAATGCCTAGAGTAAGATAATAGAGGCACACATCATCAGCTGATTTGTAGTCCAGGAATAGAAAAAAAAAAATCCTTTTCCTATGTGGAATTCTTAGTAACTTGAATATAAAAGGTTAAGCATGCCAGTAAATGGGAATATTGAGGACAGCCAATGGGTTCTACAGTGAGAGAGACCATGTGAAACTGATGCTTGTATCACATCCTCAACAACCATCTCCACTCCTCTCCTAGTACCTAGCATGGGAAAGTTTGCTAATAAAGCTTGCTGAATGAAGGAACAAACAAACGAACAAATGAATGAATGAATGACAAGTAAAAGATCAAGGTGTGCCTTTCTCCCAAAGAACACTGGCATTTTAATACCAGCCTTCAATGCCTTAAATTAAACTAATATAGTGGAGTGTCAAGCTCTGCATTATGTAGATAAACTATGGAGCCATTTTGAGAAATATAAAAATATACCTTTTCCATTCTTTCAGATAGGGAAATAATCCCCAACTCTGATCAAAGCCCAGTCACTCCCCACACTACACACACATGCACGTGCATGCTTGTGTAAATGCATGCAGGCTGATTCTGGCTGCCAGGAATTATGAATTATTCCCAGGGGGTTCATATAATTTCTACACTAAGTGACTTCAGGTAGGTCACTTTTCCTCTTGAAGCTTCTCTCCTCATCTGTAAAACTTTCATAATAATAGCTGCATTACTTATTTTATGAGGCTGCTATGAGGCTCACATGAAATAAAGCACTATTTCATGTGAGAAAGGATGTGTCCTTTCCCCATGTCCTCTATATCAGCATATGTGACCATCATTTCTATATTCCCAATGCCCGGTGCACAGGGATTGCTTGATTTTGTCAAATGCATGCAGGCATACTGTTATTATTCTAGGCTGTCAGGAGAAGGACCAAAGGAATCCAGTAGCCTCATCTAGATAATATTATGATTCCTAGGAAGCACTTAACTAAAACTAAAGAGAATTGAGCCTACATATAAAAGAAGTGGCCTGGTAATCAATCACACATTTGCATAAGCTATGAATCATTCTGCATAATTAGAACAAATAATTTTCCTATAAATCAAGGCCCTGCCAACTGTGAAGGTCTGATGTTTATCCCCCTCAAACCATCTAATTACAGTGAGAAGGTAACAAATGATTCTTCTTTGAAGGAGAAAAAGTCGAAGGAGGAGATTTTGAGGGACAAACACCACTAAATCAAACAGCTTAGACGAAGGCAAAAAACACTTGAGATGATTCCTAATGACTCATCTCATTGCTTCAGAACTGTATTCCCAGTCTTCACAAGGCGTTTTGTGCTGAAAATCGAATTTTCATATCAATCCCAGGTTAATGGGCCTGAATTATTGTCATTTCTAGGTAAATAGTGGCTTCCTAATGTTCTGGCTATTTTCCTATAACATTCAAAAAATTCCTCAAGTGTTTGGCCTCCATTAACTTCAATTTGGTACTCACCCTCCCCTGTCTACCCTCTCAAGATTAATTTAAAACTTTTCAGGTCTCTAAAATTAAGCCATTAGCATACACATATGGTAGAGGCAAAAAGACTCCTAGCCTAGGCATAGGGAAATCTGTGCTCCGGGTAGCAGAGGAGTCAAGGCTGGAGGGGCCTCAGTTTCACCCAGTCCAATATTGGTTTTACAGAGCAAAGAAAGAAGTTGGAGAGTGGACTTCCCCCCAGATTCTAAAGACATAAGTGCAGAAGTGAAACTTTACCAGGACTAGTCCCATAGCCCATGCTCTTTCAACCATTCCACACTGTCCTCCACTACACCATCTGAGTATTAGTTTCCTTTTCCATCAAATGAGATGACGTGTTGGAGGGTTTCTAGATCCACAGCTCTATATTTTTGGAGAGCTACAGAACAAATAACTCTTGTAGTTTAGCATTGCCTCAAAAGCTTAAATGTACTAATCTCAATTCTCCTTTTACTAAAATGAGGATAACAATAGCTTGGTTACTGAATTGTCACAATGGTTAAGGGATATAATGGAAGTGAAAGTGTTTTTAGCTAATAAAGAAACCACAAGGATCCTCAAGAATGAGGAAGAGGAAGTCAGATCTTTCCTTTCCTCTAGTCTCATTCTCTCTCCTTCATTTGTTAAAGTGTGTGAAGGACCATCTCTTTCACTCTCTCTGACTGAACTCACAAGTAAAGCAATAGAAGAGGGAATAAATCCATGGGATCAGAAAGTAACCTCATCACTTTAGTCTCCTGTTGGGTTTTGTTAACCAGCTTCAGAGGGAAAATTTGACAAAGGCAGTGAGTGGGCCTCTCCCTAAAAAGGCCCTTCCATCTGGTGCAGTACCAAAACCATCAGCCCTGTAATTAAAATGCAATTGCCATCCCCTGCCGTAATCCCAGAATGGCTATTCCATCTGCATGAGATATAGGGAGGAAAGCACCATTTTTTGCACTTTTCTGGCTCCATTAAGTTTATTCTCTATTAATTAACCTAACTACACTAGGGGCTCCTTCTTACCCTGTAAACCAGAGTGGCACAAACCACACATGGGACATTTGAAATGGCATGAATTTTTCAAAGTCTGTGCCCAACCCCATTACAGAAAGGCTTAATTACTTCTGACTAAATCTGTAATTAAAATATATTACTGAAGCAGATTCACCTGTGTATGTAGGTGTTGGCGTGCACCCCATGTGACGGGCAGAGATGAATCACCCAGAGACAGCATGCAGAGAATAAAATTGTGCTAGGTGGCAAGATAATTCTCAGGGAAGACTTGAAAAGGAAAGTCAGAAAAAGTTGGAGAATATATAGGAGAAATCCTGTCAACTCATTAATTAGAAAGAAAAGTGGTATGTCTAACAGCAAATCATGACCGTGAAGCTATTTGCTGGGGTAGATGGAACTAAGGTGGGAAGTGACAGGGAATGTGTTAAACTGTGAAGGCAGCAAAGGTAGATGAAAAACTATGATAAAGGCAAGCCAAGGCTGTAGTTAGAGAGTGTGAGCCATATATCATACAAAAAGCAATGCTAGAAATGGGAAAATGGGAACAAATTTCAAAAATCAGGATAGGCAGATTCGGGAACAGAGCTATGAACAGTGTGTGTGCTTGGGTCTTTTCTTTAGATATTGTCTAGAAGGTGTGCAGGGATTAGGCATGAAGGACTGAATGACAAATTTCAGATTGAAGTACCATAAGATAAAAAGTACTGAATTATAAGAAAACAAGAGTCCATATAATTTGTCTGATCTCGGATAAGTTACCTCCTCTTTAGGCTTATTCCCTTCTCTGTAAAACAGGGGCAATAATACCTTCCTCAAGTACTGAGCTACTGTGTATCGCTACGGCAACACTGGTTACATAAACTATAAGATGAACAGTTTCCCCTGGAGTTGTGCAATACAAAATTACTGTTAAATCTAAATATAAACCTAAAGGAGAAACTTTTTGCAATGAAAAAATATGTATGAACACGTTATATTTTTAGTTTCTATGACAATAAGTTATATACTTTTGTTCTGTGTTTCCTCATATTTAAAGTTAAGATATTGGGCTAGATGATTTTTTAAAGTTTTCTTCAATCTCAATATTAAATAGTGTTATGACTCATGTGGACTTCATTCACTCATTCAACCAAAATTCAACTAGGCCCTAAGCCAGGTGCTGAAAATTAAAAAAATAATTGAGCTATGTTTTTCTCCCCTGGGAGCTCACAGTTGAGTGGACTTTATACTATATAAGGTCCTTCAATGTAAGACAATTGGTGCTTTTCAATTATATTTTCCTATTCCTCAACTGAAGTACAGCACTTCAAAATATTAACCTAATAAGAACAAGAAATTATAAAATTTAAATGAAATTTAAAATTAGACAAAGTCTTATCTTTAGACAAAAATAATTATTCTGAAAGTCTTTAGATTGTTTTTAATAGGAAGTACTGGACTGAGATTCAGACAGACTAGGCTGCAGTTCCAGCTTTATTGCTGGTCACTATGAGAACTTGGTTAAGTCACATAATCTCCCATGGCATCAGCTCTACTGATCAAACAGGACATTGGGCTAACCAAGATGATCTTTGAGCTTAATTAAAGCTTTGAGAATCTACATTTTAGCTAGTTCATTATAAAATTCTTTTCAATAATTCCACTACAGAATACATACACACACATTTTGGCAATATACACTTATACCAAAAATGACCAAACTCAAACATCTCATAAAGCACCCTTAAGTACTACAAATAAGTGATGATTCTTGCTAAGCCAAACAAAGGTTGTAAAAATGAAATTCACAGAAAGATTAAATTATCATTAAACTAGAACTTTTGAAATCCTTTCTCATAATTTTTATTTAAATTGACTCTGAGAAACTGAACTCACTGAGTTGAGTTTTTCTATGTGTTTTCACCTCCATTTTCTTCCTTCTTACCAAACATTTCACATCCATTTTCTTTTTCAATTTCGTGTTCAATAAAGCAGAGTGGCTGAATCATAGGGTCCATATAGGGGAGGAGTAGGAAATAGGATGGAAGTAGAATCCCAACTATGACACTTCCTAATTGTGCATCCTTAGGCAAAGGATTGAACTTCCACTAGTCTCAGTCTCTCTAGCTATAAACTGAGAATAATAACAATTACTCTACAGTGTAACTTACAAAGTCAAGGAATATACATAGAATGTGTAATAAATCTTTTGAACATAGTAGGTATTCTATAACATTATTTTTCTCTAACTACACCCCATCCATAGCATCCTCTATAGATCAAAAGTTTTTTCTGAGAAAGAACATTTATTTAAACTGAGAATTATGTCCCAGATATATGAGTATTAGAATATTTATATCAAAAATGCATTATAGATGTCCTTGAAATAATAGATCAGATTACAATTACTCTGTGAACTCATGAAGGACACTAACTTGAGCCCTGGCCTGGTAGCTCAGGTGATTGGAGCATTATCCTGTGCACCAAAAGGTTGCAGTTTCCATCCGTGGTCAGGGCATATACATAGGCTGTGGGTTTGATATCCAGCTGGAGCATATGTGAAAGGCAACCAATCAATGTTTCTCACATAAATATCTCTCTCTTTCCTCTCTCTCTAAAATCAATAAACGTATCCTCCAGTGAGGATTTGAAAAAAAAGATTGTGCCCTGGCTGATGTAAATCAGTGGATAGAGCACTGGCCTGCGAACCAAAGGATTGCTGGTTCGCTTCCCAGTCAGGGCACATGCCTGGGTTGCAGACCAGGTCCCCAGTGGGGGTGCACAGGAGAAGGAACCACACATTGATGTTTCTTTCCCTCCCTTCCTCTCTGTCTAAAAATAAATAAATAGAATCTTTATTAAAAAATTAAAATAAAAAAGGTTGTAATTTTTTTTAAAAAAAGAGACTAACTTGACAATTTCTGGCAAGTGAGCCCTTGCCACTCATGTCAAACACTTAATTAAGATATTCAGTATCTGAAAAAAAAACCAAGAGGAACTGATTTACTACCCATTGCTTGAGGTCTCTGACCTCTAAACAATAAAATTATATAATTTTTCATTTTATTAGCTTAACTACCATTAGAAGTGTCATGAGTGAGTAGGTTATGCCTTCAGCTTGTGTATACAGCTAGTGTAAGAAACGTTCACCTATGAGAAACATTATATTTGTAAAATCCCAATTTAAAAACATCCAAATGTGAATTTCAACAGAGCCTCTTATTTAAGGAATACACATAATACTCCCTCCTAAAATGTCAGGCTAAAAAAAAAACTTCTTTTTCAATCAACAGATCTGCTTCTTTTTCTCAAACAAGGAAACAAAGAAAAATCATTGTTCTTTCTGTCTTCATATCCAGGAAACTCAGAGCTATATCTAGTTTTTAAATGCAATAGCTATCTAATGTTTAAATGATTTTTTGTCCCTATAAGCACCTCCACAACCCCATTTGTATTATCATCATTCAGAATCTTTCAAAGGGTTTCTTTATTTTTGTCTAGCTCCTCTTTAAGCATTCAGGAGCCTTAAAAGGATTAGAAAATGGAGTACGGTATGTTTCCCTAATTCTCCTGCTAAGTACAACTAAAAACCCTGGACATTATACATAAAACAAACATAAGAACACTCTTAAGTGGGGAATAAAACAGAAGACTGATTAGTGACTTCGAGACTCAAAGAATGACATTGTGGTAAGTTCCATGAGTTTTCTTTTTGCCTCATAGATGCCAGAATGGGTGCTGGAATAGCTAAAACCCCTAAAATGCCAACAGGCACAGACAAAATTTTTTTAATTGTTCTCTTTAGGCAAATGACTAGAAAAGAGGAAGCCTAACCTTACAGAAGACTTTTAGAAAATAAATGTTCTACTATAGACAAATACCATAGGGGGAAAAAATGTAGCCCTACCACATGTTGCCATGAAAGGTCAAGCGAGGAACCTAGATTTCTTCTACCTTCTCCAGGCTGTAACATGGTGCCCTAACCACACTGTCAGGGTGGTGTCATGGAAGGCTGAGTAGTGGGGGAGATTTTCATCCTTGCTAGGTAGTAACAAGGCCTGCTACCCACCTACCCCACTGTGGTTTCAGTAGAGACAGTGTGGGATACCTGGACTTTTATTCACTCTGGCACAATGGACTTTTATTCACCCCTCCTCCTCTTAGCTGCTGTGGTGCCACAGTAGTTTTGTGGGGAATCATGATTTTCATCTCAGTGTAGACCCCCACCCAAAAGTAATAAGAGCTTCTTTCTTATGCTGCAGTGTCAATGGAGGCCAAGTGATGAATATGGACTTCTACTTCTATCTGGCAGTAAGAAGATGTCAAAATTCCCCTTCTTTCAGAATATTTTCTAAGAAAGACAGCCAAAATGGATGATTTAAATATGATCCAGAGTCTCATAACATAATACACAAAATTTAAACTTGCCATTAAAGTTTTAATAGAAAATTCAATCATCATGCCAAGAACCAGGAAAATTTCAAATGGGATTTTAAAAACCCAATAGATTCCAACAAGGATATGACAGATATTTAGAATTTCTGACAAAGATTTTAAAGCAGCCATCATAAAAATGCTTCAAAAAGCAATTATAACCATGTTTGAAACAAATAAAAAATAGGGAGTATCAGCAAGGAAGATAAATATCAGAAAAGAAATGGGAGATATAAGAAAGAATCAAATAAAATTTTTTTTCAATACAATAACTGAAATTTAAAAAAAAAAAAAAACCCTCAATGAATGACCTAAACATCAGAATGGAGAAGACTGGAAAACTACCAGTGAGCTGAATGATAAAACAATACCCATTATTCAATCTTAACACAGACAGAAAACAAAGTAGGGAAAAAGTAAACACAGCATTAGAGACCTATGGGACTATAACAAAATATCTAATATTCCTTTCACCAGAGTCCCAGAAGAACATAAGAAATACAACAGGGCTGAAAGAGTACTGGAAGAAATAATGGCTGAAAAATACCTCAATTTGACAACAGACATAAACCTACAGGTGCAAAAAGCTGAACAATCTCCAAGTAGGATAAACTCAAATAAATTAATACAAAGAAATACCACAATAAAACTTCTTAAAACTAAGACAGAGAAAAAAACTTTGAAAATAGTGACAAAGAAACAATACCTCATCTACATGGGTAAAATAATACAAATTATAGTAGAATTATTATAAGAACCAGAAGGAAATGGCACACTTTTATTTCTAATAGAAAAGGATTGCCCTATATCCAATAAAGCTAATCACAATGAAATGAAACTAAAAATCATTAACAGAAAGAAAACAACATCTCCAAATAAACACTAAAAAAACAAAGTTATAAATAATCTATGGGACAAAAAGGAATTTTAAAGGAGAATTTTTACAAAATACATTAAACTGAATGAAAATGAAAATAGACTTTATCAAATGTTGTGAGATATAGCTAAAGCAATGCTGAAAGGCAATGTTATAGTATTAAATACACACACTGGAAGATGAAAAATCTAAGCTCTGACCTCATGAAACTGGGGGAAACAAGAAGCAAAAGTGTAAATCAAAACAAATAAATAATAGAAAAAAATCAGTGAAACAAATACCTGGTCCTTGGACAAAATCAATAAAGTTTTAGATAAACCTTTCCTAAGAATGACAAAAAAATAAAAAGAAGATATAAATTACCAAGATCAGAAATAAAGGAAGAATATATCACTATAGGCCATGTAGATATCAAAAGGAAAATAGAGAATATTACGAACAACTCTACAAACATGAACTTGACAAAGTAGATGAAATGGTCAATTTTTTTGAAAAAGACAAACTGCTACAATTAACACAGTAAGACATAAGTAATTTAAATAGCTCTATAATTATTAGGAGAATTTTATTTATAATTTTAATATTCCTTAAAAAATCTCTATTTACAGATAATTTCACTGGAGAATTCCATCAAATGTTTAAAAAAGAATTAACCCCAATCAACACAATCCCTTTCAGAAAATAGAAAAGGAGGAAGTACTTCACAACTTATATGAAGCTACTATTTCAGTATGATATAAAATAAAGCAAAGACAATACAAAAAATGAAAACTACAAACCAATATGCCTCATAAATATCACATAAAATCCTTAGCAAAATATTAGCAAAAAGAATTCAGCAATAAGTAAAAAGAATTACATGCCATAACCAAGTAGAATTTATTCAGAGATTATTCAATATTCAAAAGTCAGTCAATGTAATTTACCATATTAACAAGCCAAAGGGAAAAAAAATCACATGATGATATCTACTGATGAAAAAAATTATTTGACAAAATTTAACATCCATTGTTAAGGAAAATTCTCAGAAAAATTGAAATAGAAAACTATCTCAACTTGATAACAAACAACTACCCAAAATCTACAGGACTTATTATACTAATGTTGAAAAACTGTCAGGTACTACAGGTAGCAGAAGGAATACAGTGGAGAAATAAAGAAAAGAGCCCTGCACTCAAGGCATACAGACATAAAAAATTTGCAATTATTACACAGTGTGAAAAGAGCTATGACAGTACATAGGGAGAAATTCTGTGATAATTTAGTAGACGGTCATCTAATCCAACCCAGTGTTTGAAGTGCAAAAAAAAAAAAAGAGTGCACCAAGAGAGATGAAGGGGAGGAAGGAATTTGTAGAAGGAAGGGAAAACATCTGTAATGGCCTGTAAAACAAGATGAGTATTACTGACAAGCAGTATGCTTTATGAGGATGTGATGGAAAAGGAGGAGCCCTGATCTAGCCCAAGCTGTTCAGACTTCAGTTCTGAGATAGATGGGGAAACACTGCTTTGTTTTGTTTTGTTTTGTTTTGTTTTGTTTTGATATAAGCATAGGAAAGATTTGAGCGAAGTTGAATTCTCAGTGTTTGAGAATGTCCTTAGGGGTATGAAAGGTCAACATTAAGGACTCAAGGAGAGGTAGGAAGCCATGTAATATATAATGATGGTCTGAATTCAGGCAACAGGAGTTAGTAATGTATTTTGTTTCCTAGGCAGCCAGACTAATCTCTGGACTTCTGAATCCACATTCAGGACTTTATCAGTTTCCTGTACTATAGAGGAAAGATAAGAAAAAGGGAGTTGCACCCTATAGTCTCAAAGACAGAAAAACAGGAAAGTTGGGTGGAAACTTAAAGATTTAAAAGCTCAAATTTCAGTATGAGATAACAAAATGATAAAGGATTACATGGTAAAAAACTAAGAGCCAATTCTGATTTTCTACACACCGTGGGGAAGTTTGTAGGTCTCTGCAAACCTCAGTTTCCCTGCCTAGAAGATGAGATAATAAACCTCATTTTACACAGTTTTCTTTGAGCGTTAAATGAGATGATGAATGTAAATATGGTTTGTTAACTTGAAAGAGAGCAAGCAATTATAATGAACAACAATTACTCTTTTGTAAACTATCTGTTTCAGACCATCTGCAAAACTGCCCTTGAAGCTGATATATTCATCCTTGCTAGTCAGCTTTTTATTCTTGTTTGTTTTTTCAGCAACAGTAGGGAATATATGTAAGCAGAGAAGGAGACAAAAAATGGAGGAAAGAAGAAAACATACTAACATTTGTGCTGCACCTATGACCCAGGATTTGAGCCGTGAGCTTTAACATACATTATGCCATAATGTCTCTCCTGTTTTACAGACATGAATACAGAGTCAGGAAAGTTAAGTAGTCTGCCAACTTCACATAGCAGGAATTCAAAGAGAGCTGGATGTAAGAGAGCTAAGACTGTCCTACTTTAATTCTTTTGCTCTTGCCACCACACTAAGCTGTTTCATTCCCAGGACTATGCCTAAGAATTAGCTAAAACCATTTAAAACCAGAATGAGCCTCAATGTACAAGTTTCAAGTGCACAATTTCACAACACATTGTCTGTACACTGTATTGTGTATTCACCACCCCAAGTCAAGCCTCCTTCCATCACCATTTAACCCCTTACACCCTCCTCCATCTCCTTCCACCTGGCAATCACCACACTGCTGTCTTTGTCCATGAGTTTCTTCTTTCTTTTTAATATTTCACCTGAAACTTACACAATTTTAACCAGTGTCACCCCAATAGATTCAATAAAAAGGAAAACATTAAAATAAAACCAGAATGAACCTGATGTGCAATATCTGAGTGGTATCATTAGGACCTTGGAGACTCAATGTTGCCTAACACAGTGTTTGACATGTAGTAGGTGCTAAAACTCATATTTTTAGAATGAGAGAGAGAAAAATGGCAAATCAATAAATGAAGTAAAAGTCTTTGAATGCCCCCAAATTCTTTTACTGATTGCCTAATCTCTCAAATTATTTCACCATGTATAAAGTACAGGTTATGTGCTGAATAAATAAAATTTCAAATGAATTTGTTGGGGTGACATTGGTTCACAAAACCATATAGGTTTCAAGTGTACAACTCAATAAAACATCATCTGCACACTGCATTGTGACCCCATTGCCTCGAGCAAATTTCCCCCCTTTGCCCACCTCCACCCACCTCCCATCCCCTTCCCCTCTGGCTATCACCACACTATTGTCTGACTTTGTGTTACATGTATGTTTGTTAGATTAATTCCTTCACCTTCTTTCACCCAGCCTCCAACGCTCCTCCCCTCTGACAGATGTCAGTCTGTTCCATGTTTTCATGCCTCTGTTTCTATTTTGTTCAACAGTTTCTTTTGTTCATTAGATTCCACATATAAATAAGACCATGTATGGCATTTGTCGTTCTCTGCCTGGCTTATTTCACTTAGCATAATCTCCAGATCCATCTATGTTGTCACAAAAGGTAAGATTTCCTTTTTTATGGCCAAGTAGTATTCCATTGTGTAAATGTACACAGCTTTTGAATAAATAATGTTGAATAAATAAATACATAATGGGTTTTCCTGTTTGATGAAAGATGAGGTTCCAATAAGAAACTTTACAAAACAGAGATGATCTCATTATTGATCTTCACACTTAGCCTCAATGACATACCTCTAGAGCTTATCCTGGGAACATTTAGGAAGGGAAGAGAAGAGACAGCTATAGAATAATGGGCTTTTCTAGCCAAAATGAGTAGGTGGGAGGAAAGGAAAAACAAGAAAAATGACAGGGAGGAAAGGTCAGAACCACTGAAGATAAACTACTAATGGAAGGTGAGGAAAGCGGGGAGGGGGATGGACAGGAGGCAGAGCTTAAGCAGTAGGATGAACAAAGCTTTGCTTACTTACTACTCATCTCCTGCTCTGTGGCCTAATTCCTAACAGGCCAGGGACTAGTACTAGTCTGTGATCCATGGGCCTGCGGCTGGGGACCCCTGATATAGAGCACTACCTACTATAGTGTACAGCCATGCCTATTTGAAAAGTAGGCAGGATATCCTTTACATTCTCCCTGATGTTCTTTTCCTGTTATAAGGCTAGACTCAGAGAAAGCAAAGAAATGTGCTGAATTCACTGACAGAACAGTACTGTGATTTCTCTTGCTGGGAGCCAAGTGGAAGGCTCCCTGAACTGGGTCAGAGTCCTTCATGGATTCTGGTGCATAGTGCTGGAAGGAAGCAAATTATATTTTTGAATTCTATAACAATGTAAGAAGAATTTTTTACATGTCCAGTTTCACTGTTGTGATATACAGTTTCAGAAGACCTAAACTTAAATCCTGGTTCAGGTACCTACTCTTTCTTTATGTTTCCTTAAAACACATTAACCTCTGGAAATAGTATGATATTTGATTGCACCATGGTGTACATGTCCTTTTACAATCTGCCTGTAGCTTACTTTTCCTAAAGTTCCTTCTATCACTCTGTCCCCTTGGTCCTAGGTATTAAAAAATCTAGCCAAACCAGACAACTAGGAAATTTTTTAACTTCATTTTCATGCCTCCATCTTTTTTCTCATGCTATTCTCTCTATCCCAAGGGCCAACCTATCATCTACCTGTCTCATTCCTAACCCTCCCTTCTTGATAGAAAACTCCTATCCATCCTTCAAGATCCTTGCCCCCCCCCAAAAAAAAACAAGTCCTCTGTGAAGTCTTTCCCCAGTAAAGCCTAGGACAGAAAACCTACATTATCTCACTTTAATCATAGTATCATGGAAGTTGGGAATTAAAATATCCATTATTAGATGCAGAAATAGAAACTCAAAGAGATTAAATGATACCCTTTTCTCACAACCCTGACAAGTAGAGGAGATGAAATTTAAATCAGGTATGTGCATCTGACAGAAAGCAGAAATAATGGGTAGAAGCTAAAGGAGATAGGTTTCAGTTTAACATAAGAAAGAACTTACCAACAATGAGATCAGTCCAACAATGAATTGGACTGACTCACACTATAAAAGATGAGTTCCCTAGCACTACAGTCATCTAAAAAGAGGCTAGATAACCATTGGACCAAGTCATTATAGAGGAAATTTCTGTACTCTAAAATTTCTTCTGGCTTTGAGATTCTATATCAACACTCATGTGACAAAAACAAACAAGCAAACAAACAAACAAAACATGTTCAGAAAACATTCTGGTTTTCTTGGAGAAACCTGATTACTCCTTAAATGAATATCGTGTGAGCCAAACATCTTTTTCAGCATTTGTTAGAACTTGACCTTTGAAAGAACAGTTCTACAGAAGAAGGCCAGATCCAGAAGTTTGTTTTTTTCACACTTTTTCCACCGAAGAACAAATTCTAAGAAATTTGTGTGAATTTGTGATTTAACTATTTTAAGCTCATTAAACAATGATTCTTATATATGCTATCTTCTCTCTCTTTGCTTTAGCACATTTAGAATTGCTGATGTTCTTCAGTATTTAATATTCTCCACTTTAAATAAAATTCAGATAGAATTTAATGCAATTTACTTATACCAGTTAAGCGCTTGTCATTCTACTTGCCTACTTGGAATATCTTGGTCAAGTGAGCTCAGTGGGGTAGGCTTGTTTTAGGCAGGTTTGTGATGGACTGGTCAAAGGGACTATGAAAGCACTTTAGCCAAGACTTACCTACAGGAGACCTCGCAATGATAATGATGAAATGCTGCCCAAACTGAGCCTAGCACTTGGTGAAAAGGCTCTCTTATCTCCTTTTGCTTGCATGAAGGAAAACACGGTAGAAGAATTAGATGTGGTCTAGGAGCATAACGTAAATTATGGCAGAGCATAACCTAAATTATAGCAAAGCATAAAAGACAGAGTCAGGACCAGAGGAGATCAAGCATCTGACAGGTTAGGCTAGCACAGTGATGAAGACAGTCACTGAAGCAAAAGGCCAGGAATTGATACAGGTTAGGAAGAAAGAATTTGAGGCAGGTAAGGCTTCGCATTTTATAATCAGACCATGAACTAAGTAATGAGGAATGGATGCTTGATTACCACATTCCAGAAAGGAGCATATTGGTAAGTTTTGTGCAGGTTAGGACTGACCAAGTTTTTTTATGTGAGGCTGTGTAGATTTCTTCCTGTCTTTCCTCCTCTCTTTCTGGAATAATTTTCTCAAACTTTGCATGCTTCTTACGGTATGCCAAATCTTCAAATGCTAGTATTCTCTGTGGCTTTTTTTTTTTTAGGTCCTTTTTTCAACCACCATGCTTTTACTAGGCAATATCATTCATGGCTTCAACACTGATGGTTCCCAGTTCTGTACCTAAATTCTTATCTTAGTTTTGTACCTTAAATTCCTGTCCCATATATTCAACCCTTTACTAAACAATTCTTCTTGATGCCTTCCAGGTGCTTCAAATTCTACATGTCTAAACTGAAATTATAATCTTCAATTATATTTCTCCACTGTTCTCTATTCTCAGGGCATGATGATACCCACAATGTCTATAGTTGCATGCCTTTTGCATGACTTTTAACTTACTCCCTACATCTAATTTATCACCAAGTTTCATTGATTCTACCTCTTAAATATCTCTCAAGTATTTGCACTTTCCACCACCCCATTCCATTGCCTTTATGCCAATCTTGACCATCACCATCTCTCAACTGAATGAATGTATTCATCTCTTTACTCATTTTCAATGATCAAGTCTTGGTCCCCTCCCAGTCTTTCCTCACTCACCAGCCAAAATGATCCTCCTCAAATGAAATTCTGAACAAATTGCTCCTCTGTGAAAATTCTTTAAATGATATCTTAGGCACTTTTATAAAATTATTTACTGTCAGAATAAAGTTCAAACTCCTTAACATAACTTACAAGGCATTTTGTGATATGGCTTCTGCATACCTCTTTACCCTCGTTTAGCACCGCTCTCCTCCCCACTTCTCACCCCCTCCCTCCCGCTTATCCCAACCACAGAAGCCAGCAGGGCTAGGACCAAGCATGAGGCAAATAATACGCCAAGGGCACCAAATTTAATAAGGCACTCAGTCTCAGACACGGACCCTACATGTGCACAACCCTAAAAGTAAATGCCTCTTTAAGAGTGAAGGGCCTAGTGTCCAAAACTTAAGAAAGCACTACCTTACCAGGTATTAATTGTTTTAATCGCAATTTAAGAAATGAGAAACTGAGACTCAAGGTGTTTAATTTAAATTGCCTAACATTAGTTATCTATCCACTGTGCTGTGCATCTAAAACTAGTGCAGAATGGTACTGAATGCAAACTATAGTTGAAAAAAAAATTTTTCATTGCCCATGGTCCTATAACTATGAAGCAGAGAATCTGAACTCCAAAATCATTTTCTTTTCATACTGTACCATATTGTTGCTAACTTTTTTTATTTTTAAAGAATATATTAATAATAAAATATGAGCTGGGGACAAAACTGCAGGTACACTTATTAGAAATGACTCATTAATACTGGATTAGCGATGGTGGGATGAAAGGATTTGTTTTATTTTTAAGCACCAGAAAATTTTTAGCTTACTCTCTTCCTTTTCAAATTATTCCATCTCTCTGTGGGAATACTGAGATTGTCAGAAGCTCCTTGCTTCCTTCCTAGGAAAATGTATTTGCACTCATTTAAAAATAAATTAGTGACTACATATGATACCTCTTGTAGGTTAGAACAGATTGCATTAACATTAGCTTGTCAATTTTCTCAAAGGATTTGTCAATCATTTCTGTTATAAAATCAGAATACACCAACTACTAGCTCTGTTTTCATAATACCACAAAATTTGGTATATCAAAATATATTACTTTTATTCAAATACGAGAGAAGAATTTTATTAAAACATTCCTTTCATTTGATTAGCAATTGGAGGGACTGCTCTTAGAACTGCTCTAGACTGGTGATTGCTTTGGAGGGAGTATATGAAATGAGTATCCTCTCTTCTCACACTTCTCCAATTAGTCAGACCCCAGAGTTTTGATTATTTACCCTGAAAGCAGATAGCAAATTAGAGTATTCATGTGTTCTTTCTCAAATATGTGCCAAGCTCACTCTCAACTACCTTTATAGAAACTCAAAGAGATTCTTAACCTATTTTTCAGAAGATATCAGAAAGATGTCACCAAATATCTTGCCCTTTTAAAACAGTAATACTCAATAGGTTAATTAGTTTACCTCTTGTTAGAAGCAGTATCCACCATAAACCTGGTTTAAACACACCCATCACTCTGACAGAATGCCACAAAGAATCTGAGAAGCCAACTATAAGGGGGAAGTCTACTCAGTTTATGACCCCAACCCATCAAACTCCATCAACCAAATACTTCCTATTCCCTATAAAATCTTGTGGGTCTTGATTCTCCTCATCCACTTTTCAGTGTTTCCTGGCTACCCTCCTCAGACGGTGACCTACTCAGGCCTCTCCCTTTAGCTCATTTACTCCAGCTACCTAGTACACTCTTGATTATGCATTGTTCTTTGATTTCAACATCACCTTCACTTTTAGATAAAGAAAAATCTTGCTCTGGCTGGGTGTCTCCTTTTGTTGGAGTGTCATTCCATAGACCAAAAGACTGCAGACTCAAATCTTGGTAGGGCACATACTTGAGTTGCAAGTTCCATCCCCAGTTAGGGTTCATAGGAAAGGTGACCAACTGATCTCTCCCTCCACCTCTCTCTCTTTCTCTCATCAATAAATATATCTTGGGATGAGGATTAGATAAAGAAAAATCTTGTCAGCCTCATCTCCAAAAAATTGCCTCAATGAATAGCATGTCTTCATGTGCTATAAACCTGTTCCAGAAATCTGAGGGAAATAAAGCACATTTCTCCTGCATACATGAGCAGAGAAGCAAGCACCCCTAGAAGGTACCCTTTTTAGTGTCATCCTTGTCCGATTTTGTTATCCAAGTTTTACCAGCCCCTTTAAATGAGTTTGGGTTTTTTCTTTTAACTTACTTCACATGTCAGAGAACATCATGGCAACAACCCCCAAATTTTATATCTTGTAAATTTTACCTCATTTCCTTAATTCCTTGCCGAAAAATTCTGGGAAATGACTAATTGGTTTTGCTTGAATGAACCAATGGTAGTTCAGGCAGCTCCTTCCCACACCACATGGCTGAACTGAGAAAAGGAGCATTTCTAAAAAAAAAAGGAAAGCATCCTGGGGAGACAGTACTATAGCTGCACACTGAACATATCTTCCAACTTCATTCTAATGTGACATAACTAAGACAAAAACATAATAAGCACAAATATCTGATTAAAGGAATGAGAAAAGAATTTGAATTTAAGCTTAACTACCTACTATACATGTAATTTTAAACCAATCATTTCACCTCTCAGAGCCCCACTTACCTCAGCTATAAGCAAGAGAAAATATGTACTACAGGCAGGTAAAGTTAAATGAGCTTGTCTATGGGCTTCTTGAGTAGAAATGTCATGTCTGTATTCCAAGCACGTCAGACAAACAAAACAGAAGGTCAGTGATAGTTGAATGAATGACTGCTGGAATGTATGACTCATTTAAGACACCCAACCCTGTGCCTACTATAATCCTAACATAATTGGTGCTTAGCTTTTATTGTGTCCACAGTCCCAAAGAGGCACACAGTAATGTTAGTTTTTTCTGTTTTAAAAATGCCTCCTGTTTCATGTTTTTAGGTCTTCTGAGAAGATAAAACCATCCTAGTTGTAACCAAAACTCTGAAAATATCTAAGTCTCCCTTCTAGCTCATTCACCCTAAATTACCAAATAGTATAAAGAGAAATGCAAGAAAAAAGAAAGTTAACTCTAAATTGAGCATTTCTTCCCCTGTTCAAAATGAAGAGGCATTACAATTATATGGAACTAGAAAAGGCATTACAATTATATGGCATTATGATTATATGACATTACGATTATATGGAACTAGAAAAGCTGTACTGGCTTCGAAATGCCATATTTGACCTCACACACACCAAGTTTTAGTCATTTAGCTTTTCCAGAAGGAATTATCATGATTCAAAACCAGGAGACTGTAAGTATACGAAGGGCTAGATGGAAGCCAATGTTTAATGAAACACTGGTGAAATCTTCCCAGAAAAGGCTGGCTTAGTCAAGTTAATCCAATCTCTTGTGAAAGAAGATTTGCTACAACAGCAGCTGCCGTTTATTGAGCACCTTCTAAGTGGCAGAGTCAGCATTAAAATCCAGATCTGTCCCATGCCAAAGCTCATGCTCTTTCCAATATACAATATTGCTCTCTAATCAAAACAACTCTGAAATTCACTAAAGGACTTTCCTGTGATTGCATCTGTGTTCATTTTACAACATGCAGGTTTAGCCACTGTATTGATAGGATTTTCAGGCTTTCATGACTACATGACTATGTAAGTGACTCTAAGTGTGTATATTCTAGAAGCTTCTCAAGCAGAGAAGGTAGAGCTGTTAAATCAACCCTGCATCCTCATGGGATCCAGCAGCTGCCCATCTCTATTTCCCTGCTGATTAGCTATGAATGAACTGTAGAAGTACACAGCAAAAGCCCAGTACCACAGGAGCTTAGAAGAGCAGATTAATATTTATTGAGCACTTAGTATGCATTAGTCTTTATACCAAGCAATGCACATATATTTAATGCTCACCACAATTTTCTGAAGTAATATTATTATTATTCTACAGAAGTAACCAAGGCTCAGGGAGATGAACATATAACTTCTAAGTATAAAAGGCATGACTGAAAACCAGTTTATGCCTGTTGAATTCAAGACTGTTCCTTTCAGGGGAAGAGTGTCAATAAGGAAGAAGAAAATGGGATGGATCATTAATCAAGGCAGATCCTAGAGGCTGGTAGGAAACTCTAAGGAGAAGGAAAGGGTCCTGAGAAGTTACGTTAGTCATTGGCATTAAGAGGTGTGGTCAAGTAGCAGAGGTGGTGGGGAGAGAGAGGAAGAAAGAAAGGAAGGAAGTGGGGAGGTAGGAAGGGGAAAGAGAGAGAGAAAGGAAGAAAAGTCGATATCCATGCTCAGATACTGATTACCTGCAAAATGTTTTTCACTCTTCCCTGTTCTCATGCACCAAGACCTATACAAACCCCAGATCTTTGGTAAGAGATGCATCCTCCAGTTATGCCAATCCTCTTTAATGAGCTTTGCATGTGAATTTTTAGTTAAAGAGAAATTGACAAGAGATGTACTTATGGGAATGAAACAGAGATGGAAACTTCAGCTTTGGAATATCAGCAAAAAAAAGGTATCTCAAGAATAAATAAATGGTAAAAAGAATTCACCACAAACAAGTTGACATAAAAGAAAAAGACATTTTTATTACCTAGAAGTGAAGTAAGGCGAAAAAAGAGGGACAAGGAGCCAATAATCATGATGAGCACACAAGCTGGAGTAACTCTATGGATCAGAAAGCAGGGTGACTCATGGAGAAGACCATTAGGCAATATAACCAGTTTTTACTTCCTCAGCCTTGAGCCTAGCTAGCTAGACCTCCACTGGTCAGTATATTGAGTGGAAGTCCAAAATAAAACACTTGTTTCTTGCTACAAGATATATATATATAATTTTGGATAGAACCTGTTACTGAAACTAATAAACCCATCAACCCAATAATGGCCTCATTTTCTCTTGTTTCTACCAACAAATGAATAAACTCCTCCGCTCAATGAGTTTGTCAGGATATGAAGGTTATTTTATCTGAGTAGATATAACTCATTAAGTGCCTGCCTGTGAACCAAAGGGTCACCAGTTTGATTCACAGTCAGGGCACAAGCCTCGGTTGTGGGCCAGGTTCCCAGCAAGGGGCATGGGAAAGGCAACCACACATTGACATTTCTCTCCCTCTCTATCTCCCTCCCTTCTCCTCTCTCTAAAAATAAATAAATAAGCTATTTTAAAAATACTAATTTTTTAAAGGAGGTTGATAATGATTATTTTAAAGGTGAAGATAATACTAGCAAAGATGGTGTATTTCTCTTGGGACAATAAATTTTTTTTGGAAATTTAGCTGTTATATAGCTATGCATTTTGGTACTTATTTCCTTTCTACTCATTCATTTAAAACTTTTACTGACTACCTACTGTGTGCCATGAAGTATGTTAAGCACTGGGGTACAATGTGAGAAATAAAACATTGTTTAGTAGGTAAAGAAAGATAATCATATAATCATACAAATCTAAATGGCAATACATATTACCAAAGAAGAAATAAGATGGCCAATACATGAAAAGATGTTCAACATCACTAACCATCAGCAAATTAAAACCACAATGAGAGATCAACCCATGGCTGTCAGGATGGCCATCATTAATAAATCATCAAACAACAAGTGCTGCCAAAGATGCAGAACCCTTCTGCACTGTTGGTAGGAATGCAGACTGGTGCAGCCACTGTGGAAACAGTATGGAGGTTCTTCAGAAAATTAAAAATGGAACTGCCTTTTGACCTAGAGACTTCACATCTGGGACTATAATTGAAGAAACCCAACACACAAATTTGAAAGAATATATGCACCCCTATATTCACTGCAGCACTATTTATAACACCCAAGATCTGTAAACAGCCCAAGTGCCCATCAGTACATGAATGGATAAAAATTTCATATATTTACACAATGGAATACTTCTAAGCCATAAAAAAGAAGGAAATCTTACTTTTCGCAACAGCATGGATGGATCTGGAGAATATTATGGTAAGTGAAATAAGCCAGTCAGAGAAAGATAAACACATATGAGCTCACTTGTATGTGGAAACTAATGAACAAAATAATTTAAAAAACAAAATAGAAACAGAAGCATAGTAACATAGAACAGACTGACAGCTGTCAGAGGGGAGGGAGTTGGGTAAAGAAAAGTAAAGATATATGTGTGTATGTGGTGTGTGTGTGTATATACATATCACACACACACACTTATACACACACACATATGAAACACAGACAATAGTATGGTAATAGGCAGAGGGAAAGGGGGTTAGGGGGAGGTGGAAGAAGGCAAAGAGTGGGGAGGATAAATGGGGACAGAAAGGAACTTTACTTTGGGCAATGGGTTCATGATACACCGTGCAGATGATGTTTTGTTGAGTTGTACACTTGAAACCTGTATAGTTTTATGAACCAATGTTACCCCAATAAACTCCATGACAAAATAAAAATTAAAAACAAGAGAGAGTGAAAGATGATTTGAGAGCATGTAACAGTGGGGTAATTTAGAACACAAAGGTAGGTTTCTCTCAGAAAGTATCATTTTCCTGAGATCTGAAAGTTGAGTAGCAACAACAGACAAAAACCATGTTTGTAGGTGTGGAAGAAAGCTTGTTAGGTAGAGGGAACAGCAGCACAAAATCCTTGAGTTAGGAGGCCTCATGAGGCACTCAAGAAAGTAAGAGGCACCCTGGCTGGTGTGGCTCAGTGGATTGAGCACTAGCCTGCAAACCAAGGGTTTTCTGGTTTGATTCCCAGTCAGAGCACATGCCTGGATTCCAGGTCAGGTCCCCAATAGGGGGCATGGGAGAGGCAACCACACATTGATGTTTGTCTCCCTCTCTTTCTCCTCCCTTTCCCATCTGTCTAAAAATAAATAAAATCTTTTCAAAAAAGAAAGAAAATAAGAGGGCCAGAGTGAGTGGAGCACAAAAGAAGGATACCAGTGTGAGAGGAAACTGAAATGTGGGCAGGGAGCCCCTCTTTTAAGATCCTGTGGACAGGCCAGTATATTCCCTAAATCTTAGTCACTAGGTTCTAGCTTTATGATTTTTTTACATATATCTGTATTATTTTGCCAAAAATATTTTGTTTAAATCAACCCCATTTCATTTTACTTAAATAAACTGCTCCTTTATAAGTAAATAAAAATTCTTAAATGCTAGGCTTTTGCAGTCCTTTTTTAAAAAGACCCAAGCAAAAGCGTTTGTATAGATTCTGGGGTTTGAAACAGGGAGGTAACAACATTCTTTTGATGGCAGCAAGGATCAGAGGGAGAGACTGAGGTGGTGAAGGTAATACTAGACTTTGGGAAGCAGGATCACCAGTCTAGCCCTGTCCCCTTCCTCCAGAGCTTACTCAGTCCTCACCTTAGTTCTTACATGACAGTTTAAGGTGTATTTTAATTAAGGTTGTTTGTTTTCTTATAACCCTCACCCAAGTCTTAACAAAATAAAATCCACAGAAGCCCACATTGAAATCCACATTTAAACTCCCAGTGCTAAGAGGCACAATAGAGTTATGACCTATGGCTTTTCACTCTATCAGTCTAATCCTGGCTTCAACATTAACATGGTGAACATCCTTGCCTTGAGATTTTTAGTACAACTTTAATTGTCATCTGTGCAGTATGAATTGTCCTATTAAAATATAATTTTCAAGGAGTTAAATTTATTTACTTAATTAGAGGTCTATTCTCCCCTCAATATACACATTCTCAGAAGTTAACTCAAATCTGCAAATGGAGGGGGCTGGTGATAATATACCCCTTAACATAATAACATCTAATTACAAGGTTGCATTAGTGCACTCAGTACCTGTAATTACATAAGATTTTATCTAGCACCAAGAGATCCTGTTCTCATCTCTCAATGTGAAAGGCCTTAAAGCATGAATGTCAGGACAGACCATGGTTCCCCTCTGACCCATGTGTAGAACCTCTGATTTTTCTTTTCCCACTAAGAGGGAAATGAAAAAAACAGGTTTAGAGAATGTGATGCCACTATTTGACTAGTGATAAAATACAAAGATTTCCAGAAATAATAATTATAACAATAGTAACAATCATGAAAATAATGTACAATGATACATTACCATTACCATAGGGTTTAATTGGTTTTCAAATGCTTTCCCTATAAACTTTTCAGTTTGATCCTCACAATGATAAAAATAGAACAGGAATAGTCCTTTATGAATAAAGAAATTAAGGCTCAACAATGTTCACACATGGGGGAGCATCTGGAAATGCTTACAAGGAACATAGGGAAATCTGATATTACTTTTCCTGGTATTTCCAATGAGAAAAACTACAGGGTCATGGGAAACCAACGAAACTCTTTAGTCTCAATTTCTTATCTTTAAAATGGTGTAGATTGTAAGATACAGATATAGGAGAAAACAAGACACTAGCATTCACTGCAGGACAGAACTAGTATGTGTAAAATGGGGCCTAGGCCTCCCAAAGACACTGTCCACAGGACAAAGATTGCCACCAGGCCCAGACTCAGGAGATTGAAAAGTCTGTTCCCCTGAGACCCCTTAAAATGCATCAGAGAAGAAAAAAGCAAGGTGGAGCACAAAAATATAGGCATTAGAATCAAACCAAACACAATCCTAAGAGATTCCCAGATCTGGTATTTAGGAGCCATTTGATGTTGGATCTTTTTGATCCTTGGTTTCCTAATCTGGAGAATTAATTTCCTTTTCTGGGGAAAATGGGGATAATAATGTTTCTCTGCTAGAGATATCACAAAGAAAAAAGATAAGTTAGTGTATGTGTGGCATCTATTACAGGGGTTGGCAAACTTTCTCTCTAAAGGGTAACATAGAGGCAAAAATCAAGTAAATTATATAGGTGCTTGACATAACAAGGAAGAAAACAAATGTCCACAAAAATTTTATTGGAAAAATATAAAATATAATAATGAACTAAGGTGCTTTGTTTGTAATACAGGTTTAACAATTAATAGAATAAAATTGGGGGATAACATTTCACTAAATTGGGGTTCAAAGCTGATGTTGACTATCATCAGTTGCAAATGGCCATCTGTAAAAATCATTATTATTCATATAAAAACAAATAAGCTGGATTTGACCTGGGCTATAGTTTGCCAAGTTCTAGCCTATTATAGTAATGGACTCCAATGAACCACACAACCCCATATTCATACCCTTGTTTAGTCCTCTTCCTTTGAATCTAGGCTGGCTCTGGGATGGGCTTTTAATCAATAGAATGTAGCAGAAGTGTGATGCTGTGCTGGCTCTAGGCCTAATTCTTAAGAAAGCCTAGCAGTTTCTACTTTTGCAATCTTTGGTGCCTTAAGCCACTATGTAAAAAATCCAACTAACCTGCTAGAGAGATCATGTGGGAAAGACACATTAAGAGAAAAGGATCCTTGACTACAAGAAAGAGAGGGGCCCATTTATATCAGCTTCCCAGCTGAGCCTCCTTCTCAACCATCAGCCGGGACCAACTACTGTACTTGACTGAACCATCTTAGATGTTCCAGTCCCAGCTGAATCTGAGACCTGACCAAAGTCACATGAGAGAGCCCAAATGAGACCAGAACTGCCCAACTGAACTTAGTCAATTCAAAGAGTTATGAAAAACATTGTCATTGTTTTTATTTAAGTACAGAGTTAGTATATATTATATTAATTCAGGTGTGCAATATAGTGTTTCAACATTTATATACCTTACAAAGTGATCATTACATTAAGTCTTATAATCATCTGTCACCATGCAAACTTTTCACAATATTATTGACAATATTCCCCTTTACCTTATTCATCCATCCCCCCAACACCCTCTCCTTTGGCAACTGCCAGTTTGATCTTTTTTTCTATGATTCTGTTCTTGTTTTGTTTTGTTTTTGTTCATTTTTTTCTTGATTCCACAGATAAGTGAAACCATATAATATATGTCTTCTTCTTTTTGCCTTATTTCACTTAGCATTAATACCCTCTAGGCCCATCCATGGTATCAAAAATGGCAAGATTTCATTCTTTTTTATTACTGAGTGATAGGTCATATGTGTCATATATATTCATATATATTACATCTTCTTTATCCATTCATATTTCTGTAGATATCTAGGATGATTCCATATCTTTGATACTGTAAATTATGCTGCAATAAACATGGGGGGGTGCATATTCTTTTTAAATTAGTGTTTTTGCTTTCTTCAGATAAATAACCAGAAGTAGAGTTGCTGGGTCATATGAGAGTTCTATTTTTGCTTTTTTGAAGAATCTCTATATTGTTTTTCACAGTGGCAATATGTATTTTCAGTCCCACTAAGAGTTCACAGAGTTCCCTCTTCTCCACATCTTTGCCAGCACATTTTGTGTTGACTTTTTGATAACAGGTATTCTGACTGGTGTGAGGCAGTGTGTCACTATGGTTTTGATGTGCATTTCCCTGATAATTAGTGAAGTTGAGCCCCTTTTCATATGTCTGTTGGCCACCTATATGTCTTCTTTGGAAAAATGTCTCTTCATGTCCTCTGCCCATTTTTTTAATTAGATTTTTTTGTGTGTTTTTAAGTTGAATAAGCTCCTTATATATTTTGGACATCAACCCCTTATCAGATATATAATTTATAAATATATTCTCCCATTCAGTAGGCTATCTTTTTATTTTGTTAATGGTTGTTTTATCCCAGTGAATTCTGGAATGGTTTGTCACATAGGAACAGACAAATGAATCAGTACATACAGTGCCTGGCAAATAGTAAGTTTCATTTCTGTATGTACTTATTCCTCTTTTTCATCACCTTTAATCAGATTCCAAGAAAATCATTCCACTACTTAACAAGAGGTATGCACAACCAAACTTCTCATGCAACCTGAGATACAGGCCACACTACAGATCCTGTGTTACATTCAAGCCATATAAGTTAAGCACACATATGCCTCTTCTCCAGACACAGGACACATTGAAGGCACATGCTGAGATGTTGGCATCACAAGATGGAGGGACCTGAGTCCCCAGATGGATTTGAGCCCCACTCACCTATTTGATACCAACATATTTTTGGCTTTATACCTAGGTTCTTCTTCTGCTTCGCTCTACCATTTAAACTATTTATTAAGCTTTAATCTATACCTCCTTGGGAAGCTGCCTTGGTTTTAGTTGTTATTGTTGTTTTGTTCTATTTTGACTTTTTAATAAAATATAAAACAAAAAATTCACTTATAATAAACATATAGGCAATTATGTTTTCAGAAAATGTGCACTCTCATGTTACCAGCATGCAGATTAACAGAATATTACAAGCATTCAAGAACCATTCTCCATTTTGTGCTCTCTTCTAATAATTTCCCCAAGAACAACTACTGTCCCACCTCTAACACCAGAGATTAGTTTTGCCTATTTGGGAACTTTATAAAAATGTAATTATACAACCTGTACTCTTTCTTATCTGGCTTCTTTCAATCAACATTATGCTTGTAAAATTCATCCATATTGTTGGATGTGATTAAAGTTGTAATTCTCATTGCTGCATGGTATACCACACAGCAATGTATGTGTATGAAGATACTATAATTTATTCATTTTACTATTGATGAACATTTAATTAATTTCCAGCTTTAGGCAATTACATGTTATGGTACTATGACTATTCTTGTAGGTCTTTTTGTGAATATATATATTTCCACTGGCATATAACCAGAAATAGAATTGCTGGGTTGCAGGGTTTATACTTGTTCAAGTTTAGTAAGTATGGCTAGTTTTCCTAAGTGGTTCTGTCAACTCATTTTAAAAGTGTATGAGACTTCTATTGTTCCACAGCTTCACCAAAGCTTAGTATTTTCAATATTTTAAAATTATTATCATTCTGGTGAGTGTGTGAAGCTGCTGCCTTTTCAATTATTTCTGCATCAATCACTAACATTCAAAAATTCTTCTTTAAATGTAGAGTTAGAAGCTGGAGAAAATTCAACTGAGAACTCAGGAACTCATGGAAGGAAAAAATAATTATCTATAAATGTTTTTATATTCTTTCCATTATACATTATTATTTCCTTAAACTAGTATTTTATTATTATATAAGTATTTCATAACTTAATTCATTCTCACAACTAGTAATGACTTTAAGAATAGACATGAGATATACTAAAAGAATTCAGAATTTTAATACTTTATCTGTTCATACCAACAACCCAAGATTCAGGAAATGTGGGTTTCAAAATGGCCCTGCCACTAAATAACATTTACTCTTTTCTTCAAACTTCCTTTTTAATACTGCTCATTGATTTTAGAAAGAAAGAGGAAAGAAGAGAGAGAAGAGAGGAAAGGAATGAGAGGAGGAGAGAGAGGGAGAGGGAGAAACAGAGACAGAGACAAACATTGACTTGTGGTTCTATAATACTCATTTACGCAGTTATTGGCTGATTCTTTGTCTGTGCCCTGACTGGTGATTAAACCAGCAACCTTGGTGCATCAGGACAATGCTCTAACCAACTGAGTGCCTAGCCAGGGCAGCAGTTGCTCTTAAGCAAGTCATTTTTCTTCTTGGCTTTGATTTCATAATCTACCCAATGGAGATGAGAATCCCCTTGCCACCTCACAGAATTCTTCATTTGATCAACAAATATTTTTTGAGTACCTATTTTGTGAAGGTTTTGGTGATACAATGGTGAGCAAAAATAGACAAAGCCACCTCCATCCTCAGGGAATTTATAGTGAAAAGATGAATCAGAGATATACAAATAAATATAAAATGTAAAATTAAGTTGTGAGCATCAGAATCACAGAATCACACTTCAGAATAAAGAAATCTTGGGAATCATCTAATATAATTCTCCAATCCCTTCTTTGAAGATACACAAAATAAAAGAGGATTTTTTTAAGTTAAAAGTTTCAGATAAATAAGCAGCAATTTTTCTATTACATAATTTCAGAAAGATAACCAGATGTACCTCTGCTCCAACATTTATGATTAGAAACTAAACATAGCTTGGGCTCATCATCTATGACCTCTAATATGGCTCATGATAGAAAAATTAATAGTGATATTTCATTAACCAAAACAAGGTAGGCTCATATTGTGGAGGTAATAGGCTGAGGGCCCAGGTTGAGGCCAGAATTTCAGAAGAGATACGCATTTTATTGGTCCATAGTGGGAGAGGCATCTGGGTCTCTTAGAAAGTTACCTAATTTATTAGAACTGGCTTAGACTCCAGTCCTAGTTTAGCTTATTCATTGAGTGACTTAATCAAGCTTCTTGTTTTTTCCTGGGTCTGAGTTTCCTCATCTGAAAAATGAAGAAGTTGGTCAGATAATGTTTTATGGCTCTGACTTTCAGTGATTCAACTACAGGTAGTAGATAGATGTCTCTTCATCAGTAAACAGAAATAGCACCAATGAAGCAGAAAGTCATAGAAAAATGGGTTCAAATCCCTGCAAACTCCTATTTAACCTTAAGCAAGTCACTTATTCTCTTAGAGCCAAGTTTCTTCATCGGTAAAATTATCTCATATGATTGTTGTAAATATTAAATGAAACAAGGTATATAAAACAGCAGGCATGGCATATAAAGTTTCCTTCCCTTCTCCTTGGTCTTGGGATTATAGTACCAATCACAGACAATTTCAAGCTTCTGATGATATAATTCACTTAAGCCAGCAGTTACCATGTGTCCAAAACCAATGCTTCTACTAAGACTTGAGGATGACAGAGGTTTAGAAGAAAGACACAAACCCTCCTCAAAGTACTGCCAACCCAGTGGGGAGTATGTACTAGATACACAAACACAGGCCAAACATGATACATATTAAGTATAGTGTACCAAAGTGCATTAGGGTTCCAATGGGAGGAAAACATACTTCAGGATGGGGGGGTGGGGGGAAGGGGATCAAAGAGGACTTTCTATGAAAGCTGCCCTTGAAAGAGGCCTTAAAGGATAGGTTAAATTTTGACATCCTGAGTTACAAGGAAAAGCATTCAAAGTGAAGGGAAATCATAAGCCAAGGCAAGTAGGTAGGAAACTGTAAAGTGGATTAGTTTTAACTGGAAAATAACTTTTTAAATAATATTAAGTACCTCTATATACCAAACTTTCTATTAAGCATTTATATGCATTATTTCACTTACCTGTTAAGGCAATTTTTATTATCTTCAATATTTAGATACTTAGAAAGATAAGTTATCTTGTCCAGAGTTTTCACAGCTATTTAATCACAGGGTTAAGCTATGAAAACATGTATCTGTGACTCTGAAGGCCATGCTCTTTCTAAATGTTGAGAAATGAGAAATGAGAAATGCAACTAGATGTAAAGATTGGATTGACTCCAGGGAGTTTTCTAAATGCCAAAGTGAAAAGTGTGCATTTCGAATTTAAAAAGACATAGGGAGCCATCAGAGGTTTCTGAGCAGGAAAATAACATGGATGAAGATTCTGTTACCTAAGGAAATGCAGTAAAGCATAATGTTTAAGAGCTTAGATTTCATAGCTAAACTGCTTTGTATTGAATCCCAGTCCTACCACTTACTAGCTGTATGGCTTTGCAGAAAGTTACCTAACCTCCTGTCCCTTGGTTTCCTCACCTCTAAATAGGGGTAATGATAGTACCTATCATAGAGCTGTAGGAGTATAAATGTTAATATAAAAGAAAGCCCAAGGTACTGGTACTTTAAGAAGATAGACAAGGAGCTTCAAACCCAGTCTGGGAGATCAAGGGAAGTTCTCCAAAGGAAATAACAACTACACTGAGCCCTAAAATGAGAAGATGTTAAAGGAATACTTTTAGGTAAAGACATGGTTATGATGTCTCCCAGAGAAAAGGAACAATTTTGAAAAAAGAAGAGAGGAAAGAAATATCATTGCATGTAAGGGGAAAGTACAAGCATTGCTGTTGTATAAGCTTTGAGGTTAGGAACTCGGAGATCAGGTGAGAAAGTTAAGGAAAAAATCAGGAACAAATATTGAAGGCTCTGTCAAACTAAGGAGTTTATTGCATGAGGCAGGAGATGAGGAGCCATGGAAAAAGATGAAGCAGGAATATGTGATTAGATTTACATATTATAAAATCATTCTGCTAAGGGGTTGGGGGAAGTGCTGTGGCTAGAACTTCCAAGTAACACCATTATAGGTATTTCAAAGAATAATTTGTTATGTAATTCAATTTGGATTTTCAAAACAGGGAGGAAAGAAAGTAATAGCCTTAGAAATGTTCACATAACCCTCACTTTGCTAGGTATAGACTCCAGGTGGACAGACATTCCTATCAGTGATGCAGATCTCTTTTCTGAAAGACTTTATAAAGCTCAAGCTTGTTTCACATAATAAAAATGATAATCGAAACATAAATTTTAATATAATAGGCCATATTTCAACAGAATCCATTTATATTATCCTTGCACAAGGCATTATTTATGATGGTACATGTATACCTAATCTTGATGTTGTGAAGGTTACCCACAGATGCTAGGTGGGGATGGCAGCTGAGCTAGGGAAAGCATTTACACATCACCTCAAGTAGGTATTACAAGCTCAGGTTCACATGAAGGACAATTTGGACTGTGAAGAAACTAAATTGAGGACAATGAGAGTACTGAGCTAACATATCTATTATCAAGGCCTAAATCCCATTCTCAAAGTAAAACACAACCAAGGGGGGCGGGGATAATATGAACTATAAAACTCTTTGGAGGTTGAGAGGAAAAAATTGAATATCACCATGGTGGAAATGAGCATCCCTCCTAGTAAAAGCAGCATGATCAAATATATGATATTTAAAAGCTGAATTTTCAGTTGACACCAAAGTTTTTGCTAAAAGAACCAATATTTCAGTGACAGGACAATAAGAGTCAGGAGCATAAAGTCAAAGAAAAATAAGTCATTCACTAATTTATTCAATAAACAATTATAAAGCTCCTCCTATAAGCCAGGCACTGTACTAGAAGTTTTCACAATTTGTGTCTCACTTAATAGGAAAAAGTCCTACTACCCCTATTTTGCAGATAATAAAACTGAAGCAAGTAGAGATTAAGACTTGGTGGAAAGTCCATATTTCCTTAAGTACCAAGTATTCCTTTACAAATGGAATGCATTTACAAATTCCTTTACAAACAGAAATGGAGAATCAATTCAATATAAAAACTTTTTAATGACTTTTGGAAGTATTTAAACTGTAAACATACATGGACTATTTTAAAAGGCAAATATACCATGAAAAATTGCTGCTACCCTTCTTACCAACCTAATGTTGAATCAAAAAATTATTTTATACTTCCCCTTTCCTTTCCCAGTGATTTACCTATTTTGCTGTTGCATACTGGGTCATATTATATGTTTATCCATTCATTCATTTCTTCTACAGATATTTGCTTGGTACCTATCATATGCTAAGCTCAGTGCCATGAAATGGAATAAAATAGGGAATCCTCCTGCTCTCAAAAGACTCATGGTTTGCAAGGGAAGCCAGACAACCAAACAGATAATTAGCACACAAAGTTGTAAGTGCTATGACATACAGAGATTGGGAGAGGGAGGTGTGTGTGGCCTAGTCAAGTAACATGTATTAATCTGAAGGCCAATACATCTGAGAAAACCCGAGGCTCTCCTAACTATAAAAATTTTGAGATCCAACACACTTTTCAAACAGGCTTGCATCATTCAGTCAGTCTTTTCATGTGTAGCTTCTCCTTATGTCCTATGACTTCATAATCCCAAGTTTTCCTTCCCTCACTCAACCAATATTTAATAAGAAACTACTGTGTGCCACATTGGGCAATAAGGTTACAAAGCTGAATAAAAGAAATGTTCTCAACTCTCATGAGTTTGCAAACTGACAAAAAAATCTGTCATAGCCTTTCAAAAGTTGCTAAATTGTGTTACTCAATATCAACTCTGCTTTTACACACCCTTGCTATGTGACTTGGAACAAGTAATTTCACCTCACTAGTCTTTGTTTTTCTCATCTGTAAAATGAAAATAATATTTGTCTAATTCACTTCACAGCACTGTTTTCAAGATCATGTGACACAATAAAGGCAAAAGTACCTTGAAAACTGTAAAGGGAAAATATAATAAATTTTATCATACTCATGATTAAGTGCAACCTCTGATTTAATTAAAAGTAAGAATAACAATATACTTTAAAATGCAATTTTATTACTTGCTAGTAGGCCAATAAATGACCATTTAGCACAGATTATTTGGAGGCTCACTTAAAGACATAGAAATACATTATTCATGTTGATGTATGCAAGTGGATGCCTCTGAACTGTTCAAAGGCAGTCAGATCTCTGAAGGGCTATAAATAACCTTTCTTGCACAGAGGTTTATACCATTTGCTTTACAAATAAAAGTTTTCAGAGAATCTGCAAACATTGACCCAAATTATTTCAAATGATAATAAGTTTACATGATTTTGATTTTGGAGAATGACAGTGATATGTCTTAGCATAAAGAAAACAGAATTTCTCATTGGAATACCAAACCTGAGTCCTAGCTCCACAATTTGATGCATATGATCTAGGGTGAGTCCCTTAAATGACACAGCTTTCTAATCTCTAAAATATGGAAATAAGCATGGCTACATGACAAGTTCATTGTGAGACTTAAGTGGCATAGCACATCTGAAAGTGCTTTTCTTTTAGCATATAGAGCAATTCAAAGATGTTGAATGATATTAATATCATGATTTTTAGTATATATGTTTAACTTTACTTCCTTATTAAATGATGCTCAAAGGATGAGTTACTTTTCCTTTATACCTGAGTTCATCTGAGTTAATAGGCTAAAAAATTCAAGGCTAAAAAGCGTAAGTCCAAGAAATAGCATTAAGACTAGGAATTAGAAATGTTAATTCTTTTATTGTTTGCATCACCAATGACTCTGAAACCTTATGCAATTACTTTTTTTTGTACCTCAGGATTACCACTTTTTGTATCACTTTTTAAATTGACTTTATTGTGGAAACATTGGTTAATGAAGTTACATAGGCCTCAGGTATACAATTCTATCATACATCATCTACATATTATTTGCTACCCCAAGACAAGTCTCCTTTACCACCATTTATCTCCACTTTACCCTATTCTACCTCCCCTCACCATCCCCCTTTCCTGAGATTCACACTCTATTAGATCAACGTAAGGGCACCAAAGATTCAATGTGGAAAGCAGCAACTCTGGTCCCTAACCAGAATCTTTTCCCAGTTCCAAGCCAGATTAAACAGTCCAAAAGAAATTTATGAATCCAAATGAGACCATGCAAACCAGATGAGTCTACGAAGCTAAGCGAGGCAAAGACTAAGAAACTAAAAAGGCTAAGCAAGTGGTGAGACCTAAAGAGTCGAATAGCAGACAGTTTCATAAGTTAGATGGTTTTGATTCTGTTTACATTTTAATCTAGTTCCTATGGCTGTTGGTGTGGGACAGTTAATAGAGGAGAATAGAGGCTGGGGCATCAGGGGTATTTAAAAATATATCTGAGCCCTGGCTGGTGTAGCTCAGTGGATTGAGCGCGGGCCTGCGAACCAAAGGATCACGGTTCAATTCCCAGTCAGGGCACATGCCTGGGTTGCAGGCCAGTTCCTGGCAAGGGATGCACGAGAGACAACCATACATTGATATTTCTCTCCCTCTCTCTCTCTCCTTCCCTTCCCCTCTAAAGATAAATAAATAAAATGTAAAAAAATAATAATAAATAAATAAAAATAATAAAAAATATATATCTGAAATGTAGACATATAAGGTTTTGCTCAGGCTCTGAGAACTTGAACAATGCGTAATCTACTACTTCCTTGGCAATGCTTGATCCATGTTGATAAAGGTGATCTAAAATTTGCAATTATGAAAAACACAATGGAGATTCCTCAAAAAAGTTAAAAAATAGAACTACCCTTTTCAAAAAACCAGCTCCCAGATTCTTGATCTTTTGAATTCTTTTTTTTCTTAGTCTCTTTTTTCCATGTCTGTTATTTATGCTCTGATCTTGATTATTTCTTTCCTTCTACTCACTCTGTGCTTTGTTTTTTGTTGTTTTTCTACTACTTTTAGATATAAAGCTAGGTTGTTTATTTGAGACTTTTCTACCTCTCTAGGTAGCCCTGGATTGCAATGAACTCCCTTTCAGGACTGCCTTTACTGTGTTTCACAGGTTTTGGGTTGTTGTGTGTTCATTTTCATTTCTTCCAGGTACTTTTTGATTTTTTTCCCTTGATCTCATTGCTAACCCACTCATTATTAAGTAATATATTTAACCTCCATGTATTTGAATGTTTTTTAGGTTTTTTTTTTAAGTTGAGGTTGATTTCTAATTTCAAGCCATTGTGATCAGAGAAAGTACTTGATATGATTTCAGTTTTCTTGAATTTGTTAAGACTTATTTTGTGTCCTACCATGTGGTCTATCTTTGAGAATGTTCCATGTACACTTGAGATGAATGTGTATTCTGTTGCTTAGGGGAGAAATGTTCTGTCAATGTCAATTAAATCCATTTGATCTAGTGTGTCATTTAAGGTAGCTGTTTCCTTGATTTTTTTTTGTCTGGAAGACCTATGCATTGGTGACAGTGAGGTGTTAAAATACTCTACAATGACTGTATTGCTGTCAATTTCTTCCTTGAAGTCCTCCAAGGTTTTGTTTATATACTTAGGTGCTTCTATTTGGGGGGAATATATGTTTACAAGGATTATATCCTCTTGTCAGATTGGCCCCTTTGGTATTATGTAGTAATCTTTTTATTTCTTGTAATGGCCTTCATTTTGAAGTCTATTTTGTCAGATACAAGTATTGCTACCTCAGCTTTTTTCATCTCCATTTGCATTCCATTTGCATGGAATATTTTTTCTATCCCTTCACTTTCAGTCTGTATAAATCTTTTGTTCTGAGATGGGTTTCTTGTAAAGAGCAAATATATGGGTCATGTTTTCTTATCCAATCAGCTACCCTGTGCCTTTTGATTGGAACATTTAATCCATTTACATTTAAGGTTATTATTGATAGGTACTTATTCATTGCAATTTTTCCCTTTGAACCTGTGTTCCTCTCTATGTTCCTTTTTCTTCTTAAAGCAGTCCCTTTAGCATCTCTTGCAATTCTGGTTTCATGGGAATGTACTCCTTTAGCCTTTTTTTTTTTTTTTTTTTTTTTTTTTTGGTTTTTTTTTTTTTTTTTTTTTTTTTTTTTTTTTTTTTTTTTTTTTTTTTTTTTTTTTTTTTTTGGTCTGGGGAGCTCTTTATTTCTCCTTGCATTTTAAATGTTTGGCCTGGGAAACTCTTTATTTCTCCTTCCATTTTAAATGGAAGCCTAGCTGAATAGAGTAGCCTCAGTGGTAGGTTCTTGATTTTCATTACTTGGAATGCTTGATGCCAATCCCTTCTGGCCTGTAGTGTTTCTGTTGAGAAATCAATTAACAGCCTTATTGGAGCACTTTTGTAGGTATCTAACTCTTTCTCTCTTGCTGCCTTTAAGATTCTCTGTTTGTCATTAAATTTTGTCATTTTAATTGTGATGTGTCTTGGTGCAGGTCTCTTTGGGTTCACGTTTATTGGGAGTGTCTGTGCTTCCTGAACTTGTGTGACTTTTTTCCTTCACCAGGTTAGGAAAGTTTTTTGTCATTATTCCTTCAAACATGTTTTTTATCCTATGCTCCCTTTCTTCTCCTTCTAGTATCCCTATTATATGAATATTGTTATATTTCATGTTGTTCCAAAGCTCCCTTAAACCAGCCCAAAGCTCCCTTAAACCATTCTGAGCAATTCCACTTCTGGGAATTCATCCAAAGAAATGTAAAACACTAATTTGAAAAGATATATGTAACCTCATATTCATTGCAGCATTATTTACAATAGCCAAGATGTAGAAGCAACCTAAGTATCCATTGACAGACTGGATATAGAAGTGGTACATATATACAATGAAATATTACTCAATGATAAAAAAGAATGAAATCTTGCCATTTGCAACAATGTCGGTGGAACTAAAGGTCATTATTCTATGTGAATTAAGTCAGACAGAGAAAGATAAATACCATATGATATTATGCATATGTAGAATTAAAAAAAACAAAGGAACAAAATAGAAATGAACTCACAGATACAGAAACAAAACTGATGGTTGCCAGATGGAAGGGAGTTTGGGGGCAAGATGAAAAAGGTGAAGGGATAATAAGTACAAATCGGCAGTTGTAAAATAGTGATGGGTTGTAAAGTATAGCAAAGGGAATAGAGTAAATTATATTGTAATAACTATGTATGGTGTCAGGTGGTTACTAGGTTTATCAAGGTGATTACTTTGTAAGTTATATAAATATCTAATCACTATACTGTACAACTGAAACTAAGATTATATTGTATTGCAACTATAGTTGAAAAATAAAAATCTATTAATAGCATTCTACTAAAAATAGCAAATAAAGCAGATTACAGTTCAGTAGAGAAGACAAGATACATGAATGAATAAGTAAAGTAATTACAACTGCAACAATAAAAGGAAATCTGAAATATTGAGATTACACAAAAGAGGAAATCACTGTCTAAAGAGTTATTGGAAAAGCTTTGGGTTCCAGTCAAGATGGTGGCATAGGTAAATGCGGTACTCCAATCCTCCCATAAATACATCAAAATTACAACTAAACTACAGAACAACAATCATTCAGAACTGCCTGAAATCTAACTGAGCTAAGGATATTAAGAAGAACACACATCAAGATTGGCTAAGAGTGCCAGGGAAGCAAAACTAGTTGATCCCTCACCAAAATCTGGTGACTAAAAATCAGGAGGGATACCTCTGCTGAGGGGTGAAGGATTCCAGCCGCACACTTGACCCCGCAGTCCAGGTTACAGTACTGGGAAGAGAAGTCCCCACAACTTCTGGCTGTAAAAACCAGCTTGGATTGTGGCTGAGTGAGACAGACAGCTTCTGGAGTCCCAGGCAGCTCTTCTTAAAAGCCCACACACAGACTTACACAGACTCACTCACTCTGAGCTCCAGCACTGGTGCAGCAGCTTGGAAAGCACCAGGAACATACAGGGAAGAACTGAATTGTCTGGGGTTAAGACTAAATGGCCAAATAAAAGTCTCTGGGCTTTGGGTTTAGTGAAACCTGATCTGACCCTGGCTCAAAAACTTGCAACTGCATCATCCTGGGTAACTTATTCTTTTGTTTTCTTATATGTAACTAAAGAAAATAATATCTACATTGCAAGATTGCTGTTAAAAATATGTTTATTCATTTAAGTGATATTTACTGAATTCCAACTACGTGCCAATGACAATTCTCAGTGCTAAGAATATGGTGGTGAACAAAGGACAAGATCCTGCTTCTCTGGAACTTATATACTATTGGAAGATATGAAGGGGTCCACCAAAAATGAAAATTATTTATAAAAATGTGTATTTATTTTTACATGCTTAAACTTCAGTCACTTACAAAGTACTCTCCATTTGATGCAATACACTCATTGAGACATTTTTCCACTGCTCAAAACAGTTATGAACTAATTGATTTTGATGCCTTTTAGTGCTTCTACCATTGTTTTGTTTCACCTCTTCTACACTGGCAAAACATTTCGCTTTGAGGACTTTCTCCATTCAGGGAAACAAACAAAAAAGTCACTCAGGGTGAGATCAGGTGAACAGGGGGTCATGCCATTTTTGGTTAAAAAATGCTGAACACAGTGCAGTATGGGCAGGTGTGCTCGTCAATCAGCCATCATGAAATGGGCAAATGCTTTGAGTTTTCCAAAAAAAATTCACTGAAGCTAAATGCAGCCTTTCACAACAATGCCAGCTAGTACACTGATACAGATGGGTTCCTAGAATACTTGCATAGCAGGGGAAGCCTGCGCTGCAAGGCACCTGACCTTCAGAAGATAATTCCTGGTATTTTGGAGCCCCTACTCACAAAAATAGTAAATAAATAAGAAAAATTTGATAGAGATATATGTTATACAAAGGATTAAAATAGAATGAGATGTTATACAAATGATTAAAATAGTAATATAGTAAGATTATATTACATAACTGCTTTAGAGTAAGTGACCAGGAAAGGCTTTCAAAAAATATGACATTTACTGAGATAGCAACAAGAAGAAGTGATGAAAGTGAAACACCTTTCCCAACAAAGGAAAGGCCTAGTGCAAAAACCTTAAAGCAGTGATGAACTTGGTAAACTTGATGAACTGAAAGACAGCTTTCTAGAATGGTGCCTGATTTTGAAGAGATGAGCAAGGTACAGATCCTTCAAGCATTTATTTTTTAAAATATTTTATTTATTTATTTCTAGAGAGAGGGGTAGGGAGAGAGAAAGAGAGGGAGATAAACATTAATGTGTGGTTGCCTCTCATGTGCCCCCTACTGGGGACCTGGCCCACAACCCAGGTATGTGCCCTGATTGGGAATTGAACCAGCAACCCTTTGATTCACAGACAGGCACTCACTCTACTGAGCCACAACAGCCAGGGCCCTTCAGGCATTTATAAGTTCAGTTTTATTCTACATACAATGGGAAGTAGTGAACAGCACTGCTTAATGCTCTTAATGACCCTGATTTGACACATTTAAAAAAACTAGCATACTAACTGGTTATGTAATCACCTCATTCATGGTAGCTATCACTCCCAAAACAGTGATTCTATTGTAGAGCATCAGCTTATATTAGATAATTACCAAATGGATCCCCTAAAGATTTATAGTGAATAAAATATTTCTTGAGGGCCAACTATCTGCAGGGCAATGTACAATGTTGTAAAAGTAGGAATTGAAAATGATGCTCCAAAAGAATTGATGAAACAATGGATCTCCTTAGTGTTATAGTCTCTTACCCAAGCCAAGCTTTGCTCTCCTAAGAGATATGAAAGGAGGCTCTTGCCCTGATGGAAGAACTGGATAATCTGGGTGAGTCCTGTGTCTCTTTATCAAAAAGCTATGTCCTGTCAAGAAACCTATACTGTCTCACAAAATAAATGGTTTAAATTCAAACCATACAGTTCAAGACAAAGACGAAAGTGATTCAAAATGTCAGTGCCATTGATTAGGCCAGCTTTTATGGGAAGAAGAGAATTTTCAGGTTTATGTATCTAATGTTATTTTTACTTGTTAAATTATTTCTTCCTAAGTAAGGTAATTATTAATTAGGATTACCTTCCTTTAAAAAGTGATTTTTTTAAGCTGACAGTTTCACTTGCCTATTGATACTGGCTTTGCACTATCTTCAGGATAAAGTCCAAATTGATAGTTTAGATAAAACCCTTCATAACTCCCCTTACTCTGAAGTCTCAGCTGCCACAATTATCAGCCACAGTCATGATAAAATTGTTGCTTGATAGGTGCCATAAGCTATTCTAAATGTTTTATGTGTTATATCTCATTCATTCCTAAACAACCCCTTAAGGCAGGCTCTCTTAGCATCTCCACTTTATGGATGGGAAGGTTGAGGCACCAAACATTAACTTTCTGGAACTAGTGAGTGGTTGAACTAGTATCAAATCTTTACAGCTTGACTCCAGAGTTTATATTCTTAACCAATGGGCCCCACCTCATGAAATTATTATCTCCAAGAGGTGCCATCCCTCTTTCCCACTTCTGGGCTTCAAGTCAGGAAAGGACATAAAGCGAGGCTTGTCGAATTCTTTCTCAAACAGCTCAAACACTACTGCCTTTCTGAAGCACTGCCTAATCTCTTCAGACAATATTAGTCACTCCAACCCTGGTATCTTCTGTTATCTTCTGAGTATCCTAGTGTAGCACTTGACAGTTTACATTATAAGTATTTGTTTATAGACATCTATCCTAAAAGACTGTAAGCTGTTAAAAGATTGAGATCTCCTTTTAATCTTCACAGAACCTATATAGGTCCTGCCATAGAGCACTGACCAGAAAGGCACACTTTACGTTGGCATTTGGGAAAGATGACTGCACTCTCATTAACTGTATCTTCAAGGAAAAGAGGTTCTGTGACTTAGATCAAAACAGGACCTCACTGTACTTGAACAACAATTTAAAAAAATTAAATCAACTAATATTTAAATATCAACTCCTCCATTCCAAATAATAATAATAATAATAATAATAATAATAATAGAGTCATCACTGCCATTGCATAATTTGTATATATTCATTAAATTATCCTCTCAAAGAATTCATAATTTGTTGGGGAATGGGGAATAGGAGAAATGGGCAAAGGGGATCAGAGGTGCAAAATTCCAGTTACATAATAAATAAGTCATGGTGATGTAATGCACAGCATGATGACTATAGTTAATAATTTGTATTGCATATTGAAAGTTGATAGAGTAAATCTTAAAATTTCTCAGCCCAAGAAGAAAAAAATTTAACTATGTAATGTAAAGAATGTTCACTAGGCTTATTGTGATCATTTTGCAATGTATACAAATACCAAATCATTATATCATACACTTGAAACTAAGATAAGGTTATAGGTCAATTAAACCTCCATTTAAAAAAAAAAAAAAGACAAAACAGAACCTCAGAACAAGGGTTACCCTCATGAGAGAGAGAAAATGAGTTGAAAAAAACCTTTTCTTTTGGCAATGCAACTCCTTCTCTCTCTTCCATGCAGCAGAAATGACAAACAGGCCTTAAGTAGCCTCCAGTAAAACAGAGCCCACAGGAAGGGAGCATGAAGCCAAGCTCTCCTTTACTTTACCTAGATCTCCTTAATGAAAAGGAGAAAAGGAGCCCTCCCTGATCCCAGGAGGGAAGCCAGACAGAAATTACTACAAACTTCACAAAAAGAAAGAGCATGCCATTGGCCCAGAGTCTCCCCCAGGAGGGACTCCACAGAAATCTACTGTGGCTGAGTAAGTGGCTACATAAAGAATATCAGGCTCCTGGCTTCAGGATTAGCAACTTCCCAATAAATACCTGTTGTGAACAAATGGACTCGTGATGCAAAGCAAGGTCATGGTTTCACAGTAAAGAGAGACAATGTTGATCAAATAAAAGTATCTTACTGAAAACTCTATGTTAGACTATTAAAAAGCTATGAAGAGAACAAACTGAAAAACTGGAGCATCTGGCCTATTGTGCTGCTGTTGTCCTTGATCTTACATTTGCACTTTGTATATCTTGGAATGCTCACTTCAGAGATAGTTCACATGGATAAAAGCAGAAACTTTTAAACTATGACTAGAAAAAATGCATTATAAGTTGTATAATATAAATCAACCTTGCTTAAGAAGACACAGCAAAAAAGGAGCACCTAGTCATTTCTGTTTGCTGACTTTTGGGACTCTCCTCTTTTAGGTGAGTCAAACACAAAAATAGACATGTGGGTACCAAAAATGCCAGTCTCCAGTGGCTTTTTATCCACTACAAAGCATCAAATTTAAATGCATCATTAAAAAATACCTCATCCCTAGTGACAAATCAATGTCTAGAAAGACAGTCAAATAAGTGTTCAGGAGAGGATGACAAAGAGTTTGGATCATACAAAAATGACAGAGTCCTGTCCATGAACATCAATTACAATAGGGCAGAAGTTATTTTGTCCAGAAGAGAAATATGTATTCCCCATGTCTGACACCGTACATGATATCTAATTGGCCAGAAATAGCATTTACTGTGTAATCCTGGAGCAACTTCTGGAAGTTAAAAGCAATAGTGGAAGTACATTTTCTAAAATGAAGTCAGACAGCAGTCAAATATATTGAGAAAACAGATATACTTTAATTTGACAAGAAAGCAAATATTAGATTGATATTATACTTGAAAATTATTTATCCTTTCTTTTATTTAAATAACATTGGTTAAGCAGCAACTATGTGCCAGACCCCATGCTAAAAATAAAAACGTACATAAATAAAACCTGTCCCTGACTGCCAGAAGCTTGCAGGGTAGACATACTCCATACCACTAACTATAACTCAGGCTTTTCAGTCCTCAAAAAGAAAAAGTATCCAAGTTCTAAGGAGGAACACTGGTCTTTTTCTCCATGGCAATTTCTCAAAAGCCCTGACCCTACCAAGTGGCAGGTACTGTAGACCCGCAGTCTGTAACTTAGCCTTGCACACTCAACAAGCCCACAAGCATGAAGCATGTGCATGAAGAGCCCTATCCATACCAGGAAGCGGGATATGGAATTAGGCTTACAATCCTGAGCACAGTGCTCAGTGTCTGAAAGCAGGTACCACTTATTCATTCATTAGTCAACAAACATGAAATCAGTTTTCATTAGATGCTGGTTCCTTAGCCTCTATTTACTCACAGCCTTCTTTCTATTACCATCTCAGCTGCTGAATTCATTCCATACCAGTATGCTAAGCTCTTAGTTTTCACTTCTGATACCAATAAGAATTCCTATAAGCTGTGGCTAGTGTGGCTCAGTTGGTTGGAGCATCTTCCCATAAACCAAAGGGTCACAGATTCATTTCCCAGTCAAGGCACATGCCTGGGATACAGGGTTGGTCCTAGTTGTGGTATGTGCAAGAGACAACCAATCAATGTTTCTCTCCCTCTTTCTCTCCCTTCCTCCCCTTCTCTCTTAAAAAAAAAAAAAATCCTATAAGAATGAAGCCATGCTTGAAAACCCATACCATTTGATTAAAACTGGTTGCAACTCTAATAACTCTGGTCAGCTCATTGCCCCAGGGGTATTTGTCACCAATCCCTGTTCATCATCTGCTGGCTAGGATCCTTCTCATCTACAACTCTAGCCAGGATGAAGAGACCACTAACCACATAATATGCAACTAGATTTGCTTCAACCTAGGAATAGTTTAATATGCAATAAATAGAAAACACTTGGGATACATCTCTACCTCCTGGTTATCAAGAATTAGACTTCTGGCCATCAGATGCAAAGGGGTGGACCTGTGGTAGCAAGTCTGCACTAGTTAATCCTAGCCCTCAGGTTCACAGTTGATTGACTGAATTAGACTAACCATATTCTCTTCACCAGGAAATTGAAATTAGGAGAGACAGCTAGTCTCGGGTGTGTAGTTCCTTACAAAGTGCCTGATTTTAGATATGCTCAGGAATGCTTGGGGCTTGATGGCCAATACGATATGGGATTTTTGTGTGGTCACCACATTCTGTCATGGGGAAGAAGAGATAGAGAAGGCCTTTCAGTGGGGGTGTGAAACAGGGAAGAATAACACCTGAATTAAGGAACAAAGAGTATTTAATAAGTTTCAAGATGCTTCATGAGGTGTAACTACACTTTTGTATCTTTTTTCTTTGTCTATCAAATGCTTTTTTATTATTTTTAACTCTTATTCTATTACACTTGTCCCAATTTTTCCCCCTTTGTCCTCCTCCACACATCCCAACCCCCGCTCCCAGTCAATCCCTATTGTCCGTGTCCATGAGTCATTCATATTTGTTCTTTGACTAGTCCCTTCCCCTTCTTTCCACCATTACCACCCCTCTAGTCACTGTCAGTCTGTTCCATGTTTCCATACTGTGGTTCTATTTTGTTAGTTTATTTTGTTCTACAAAGCAGAAAGAAAGAAGGAATTCCTATAGTTTGTGACAGCATGGATGGAACCAGAAAACATTATGCTAAGTGAAATAAGCCAGTCTGTAAAAGACAAATACCGTATGATCTCACTTTTGTATCTTTTAATAAACTCCTTTTTTAACATTAAACAAGCTTTCAAGCTACTTTGGTTTCTATCACTTGCAAGGAAAGAATTCTAATTAATATAGCACCTTTATATAATTTAGCTCCACAAAATTGCTAGTGTCTTTAGCTATTTACAAGCTCCCTCTTCACTCCTTATGACCAGCCTCTGAAGTACTAGCATATCTAAACCTGGCTCATTCATTAACTTACACTTTTGGAAACATTTACTATGTACTGAGTATTATGCTAGATAATAGATATGACTAAAATAACCCCTACCCTCACATTTGTTCACTTACCTGGAGGGGAGACAGATAGGCAATTAATATACAGAATGCTTGGGGTCAAACATACAGCTGTGGGAGCACAAAACATTTAGGTGGCATCCAAAAATTTTACTGGTCAGGAAAAGATTCCAGAGTAATTGACATTTATAAGATGAGTAAAAGATTGCTAGACAGATTTTAAAAGTTGGGAGAAGACTGTTATTTCTAAGAGAGGAATAGACTGCACAAAACAAGGAAGTTAAAAATTTTATAGCTGGTAGACAGGGAAAAGTATTCTTTATGGTCAGAGCTTTGTATGTGTATGAACAAAGGGAAGGGAATAGTGGCAGGAGATGAAGTTAAAGAGATAGAAAATATCTATGTCATGAAAGCCTTGGATAGGAAGCACCAGAATTTGAATGTTATTTTGAATGCTATAGAGTTATAGAATCATTACAGACTAAAAAGTTACAGAATCAAGTTGTTATTTTAGGAAGATTATTATGTCAACAATTTGGAGGATAAATTGCAAATTGCAGTGAGAGGCAGTGATGAGGGGGTGAAACTACAAACATAGGATGCCTAGGAAGAAATGTAAGTAAGCCAGTTGAAAAGAGGTGAAAGCCTGAAATAAGATTGTAGTGACGGGGTTGGAGAGTAGGAAATGTTTTTAAGAGATAAGAAAAAGTATAATTGTGGGACTTGATAAATATGTGGATATTGGAATGACATAAGGAAGAATCTAAAAACAAAAACTCATGTTTCCATTCCATATTGGATGCTAGCCAGCTGGGAAGATGACAACCTGAAAAAGACATATAACAAAGATGAAAGAACAAAAGTAGAGAAATAATGAGTTCAGTTTTAGACCAGTTGAGCTTGAAATGTATGTGCAATATCCAAATGTACATATGTAATGGGTAAATATAAATAGGGGTATGGCTCCCAACAGAAAATTAAGAGCTAGATATAAAGTTCTGCTGAAGCTCTGGCTGTGTATGAGGACATAAAATGAGAGTGCATAACTACCAGTAGAGCAGGTGGTGAAATAAAAAGCCTTGAGGAACATTGGTATTTATGGAGCAACTAAAGGCATAGAAGCATAAAAGGAGCATAGTATGCTTTGGAAAACTACAAACCTAAGATGAATGAAATTAGGGTAGTATAAGAGAGATATAAGATATAGGATTGGAGAGGAAGTAAGGGCCAGGTGACAAAGGCCCTTTATGTCATGATATTTGTCATGCAGTAGGGCTCAATAAGTATTTATTTACTGAATAAATAATAAGGGATTACTACTTGTTCCTGTATATAATAAAATCTACTGAACATTTCTATGTAGGGATTTCATTTGATTGAACCGAAATCTTCATCATCCTTGGCATTATCATCATTCTCCCTCTCATTTGGATAGGATGTTAATTTTAAAAGAGTTTCCACAATTCTTTCATTGAAAACTTGCAAAAACTTCTTTATAGATGTAATGTTAAGGCTTAGAGGGGTGAAGTAGCTAGCTAAAAGCTAGTAAGTACAAAAGAATCCTCAGACTCTCAATATTCTGACATTCAGTTCAGTACTGATTTCTGTATACTGCTGCCACCTCTCTGAACTCCTAAAATCACATAGTACTTTCATATTAATAAAACACTCACATGCATTATCCTATGGATAATATATGGATTCACACATGGATAGCATAGATATCTGGTCTGCACTGGGCTGAGGCTTTCTGAGACTCAGGAATTTCAGTGCTAAAACTGAGGCAGTCCCAGACAAAGCAGGACAGTAAGTCACCCTACCATTTACTATCTTCCTGAAGAGAATAAATATAAAATAATTAAGAACATGAGCTCTGATGTCAGACTGCCTAAGTTTAAATCCTGGGTCTACCTTATACTGGCAGAATGACTAGACAAATTATACAAGTTTAGGGTACATCAGTTGTCACATCTAAAATAAAATAAAATAGAGGAAATAAAAGCATCTAAATTCTGAAGAGTAAATAAAATAATATATGTCAATATCTGGCTAAATACCTAACACAGAGCACTCAATCGATGACTTCAAATTGCTCATCTCACATGTGCTACTACACAGTCTGCCTCTAAACTACATGTAGGCTAATATTTTTCACTTCCAATTCGGATATTAGAGAAATCTTGCATCTTTGGACAGTGACTCTACTGTGATAAAAAACAAAGGGTCTCTGCCTCTAAATCTCTGAAAGTTTTCCAGCTTGGAGGCCCTGCTGCTGAGAGCAGTGGACTGGGCCATTTAGGTCTGGCTCATTTGTTTTGTGCCATTAAGTATGTTACTTTCTCTCTCTCTAGGTTTAAGTTTTTTCATCTGCAAAGCAAAGCAAAACAAAGCAAAGCAAAGAGATTTGACTAATGATCTCTAGGACCCTTTTTCACTTGGACATTCTATGATGTCCCCATTCCTTAGACTCTACTAAAAGGGTAACAAAAGAAACCAACCCTACTCTAGCAACCCTTTTAAGTTCCAAAGCCCAGAGATGAAAGTATGAGAATAACCAAAGGATTTTTTTGCAGAATAGTAACAAACCTAAAATTAGTGTGACTTTTTTCAAAAAAGAAATAATAACTGATTCATTCTATGCCTAATTAGTACCAGCCACATTCTCACTGCTTTACAAATATCATATTTATACAATATTCTGATTCTCACAACAACTTATGAGGTAGTTACTGTTATCCCCATTTTTCAAATAAGGAAACTGAGGTTCTGACAAGCTTTATAATCTATCAGAGTCACACACCTATCAAAAGACTGAGGCAGATCTTTACCTAGGTGTATGTAATTCAAATGCTCATGGTTTTCCTATGAAAGCACACTGCTATTGATGGTTATCTGTCTCTTCCCATAAGAGACTCTGACTTTTAGAGTTTAGGCATCTGAGAAGATATATGCACGATTTCACAATTTCCTAAAATACAATCTACGCACATCATCTAATGTTCCAACCCAACATTACAATGAAAGGAAAAGGGTAGAGAGTCCAGCACAAACAACACCCCTTCTTATTACAAAATCTTTTATTACAAAATCATAAGCATGCAATTCTCTAACATAACAATGTCATACTCAAGTACACAATATAACATTTTAAGTGAAATGTTCAATTAAAACTGTAAGTTATTACACCCATATTATTACCCTACCAACCATATTCAAGCAAGACTTACTTCTGCCGAACCCTGTATACAGACTTCATTTCAGTAAGTTCCACTAGACCACTCATGAAGGTAAAGCCAGTCTATGTAGAATGAAATATAGTCCTTTGTTATTTTCCTATCATTATAGGAAAACCAACATTTTCTTGTCAGTTTGCTGTCAGAGGAGAGAAATCCCTTTCCCTCATCTTTATAACTTTAAGCTACACCAAGGGAATTGTGTCTGGGAGCTAAGTAGACTGTAAGCTCTATCAAGGTAGGCAGGACCATGTCTGCCTTGTTCAATACTAAATGATCAGTATTTAATACAATGCCTGGTACATAAAACATTCTCAGGAAGTAAAGTTTATATGTTATGCTTAGTCTGCTTATGCAACATAGTCTGGTTTATTGTGACAATTACACAACCCCAAATCACATGGCTGAGAATCAAATTCAGGTCTTTGTGATAACAAAGCTTATACTCTTTTTCCTGTGTAAAAACTTCACACAATTTGAATGTCTTGTTGCTCAGAAATTATTACCTCCTTTTCCAACTTGTTTTACCCTCATTAACCAAGTAAATACAAAATCAGGTGCCTTGCTTTTCCAAGTTAGAGTTTAATTGCATGCCACCCCAGTTGAGGACTATACCTTTGTGATACACCACAAGGCCAGAGCAAGTTACTGGGCCCTTTGTCCAGGTCACCTCGCCTTCAATTCAATTTAGTTTAATAAATTTTAATGATGCCTAGAGAACCAAACTCATCATTTTCTGAGTACTGACTCTATGCCAGACATTGTCCCGCAAGCTTTGGGTAGATTACCTTAATTGACTTTCACTGTTGCCAAAGTCACATGACTTCCAAGTGATAGCACAGATGTTCAAACCCAGGTCTATGTATTTTCAATCCTGTGTTCATTTCACTACTCCCTTTCCATGCTATTGAGTAGGACACTCATTGGACTCACATATCTCTTCACATTGTTATGAGTTCCAGAAAAGCACATTGCAAACTTTCTGCCCTCATATTTTATGAAGACTGTACCTACTATACTCTCTTCAGGCACTATTGTTCTTGGCGTTCCACAACAATGTTCTGCTAGTATTCTAACTCCTACCTCCTTGGTCCATGTATAGATCCTAGAAGTTATTATGGACCCATAAGTTGGCTTTCTCCCAAGTCAGTGGCTTCTGAGCCTCCCTGTTCTACTCAGTGCTTCTCCCTCATCCTTCACACACACACTTGCAGTCAGGTAATGTATGTTCCTACTATCTTTAGTGTGGGTCCTGTGTTCTGATTAGCCCATCTGACTCTGGCCCTTTGAACTCAGCATGCACCTTTAAACTAGTTATGCTCCATGCCCTAGCCAGTTTAAAAAGCAAGCCACAGACATGAATGCTGAATATTATCTAAATGTTTTATGCCCAGTCACATGATGGTCCTTTTCCCAGTGGTTCTCAATCTCCTTGAACTTATCTCATTCTTGCATTCATGTTCCTTTCTCAGTATTCCAGCTATAAAGAAGCTTTAAACACTACCTTAAGGCCTGAATTAGATGACTACTAAGATCCCTTCCAACATAGAGATTTTAAGATTTTGGATTATAAAGCCAAGATTTTCTTAGTGCTGTAGTCTCCAATTTATTCTCCTGCCAACTTTGCTCTAATCCCTTCAACTCCTGAGGATTATCACTATCATAAATATCTCATCAGATTTCTATTTACATGGCTGGCATATTGTCCAGATTTCTCTGGGATCTTATATGATTCCTGAGACCATGCTTGCTGGCTTCAGCATCCATGATTTCCCTCAGATGCTTGTCTATTGAGTTTCTGACCCTGTTTTACCCTGACCTTTGAAATTTGAACATATTTTCAAACTCCTTACATTTAGCATGGCTCTTGACAACTGTATGATCTCAACCCTAGTCCAGCACAGCATGGAATTACACCGTGTGCTGGGCATAGAGTCAAAAATGGGTTGAAGTACAGAATCTACAGATCTTGGGATGTCATCAAAGGGCAGGATCCAGGGTGTCTAAAGAAGGGTCATAGTTCTATAATACAACTTCCTAAGCTTAACCACAGCTGTAATAAACATTCCTTGAGCATTCACTAAAATGCATTTTTCTATTGCTGTATATTTGTTAACTCATTAAATCTTTGCGACAGCCCTGTGAGGTAGGCATCATTACTATTTTACAAAAGAAGCACCCACAGCACAGAAATCATGTATAGGCGCAGAACAGAAGTCAGAATGCCATAATATGGCTAAGATAATAATATTCTTAATATAGAATTCAATGTATTTCTTCTAAATTGATTAGTTTGAAAAGTACTTTACAAAAAAAAATAAAGATTTACATCCAGACATAAAAGACTGTAATATCTGTAACTCCACAATGCACTTCTCCCTCAGGCTATAATACCACCAAATTAGCTGATATGACCAATTGAGCCAGCAGCCTTTGCTGCTGCCTGCCCTACACAAAAACCAACTACTTGATTAAGGAAGAAAACTTTCCTGAGAGAATAAGTCCTCAGTCAAGTGTCTGCAAGTAGCACATGACCCAAAAGGATGACATTCCTTGACAGAGGAGATCTGCTCTTTGGTCAAGCAGGTGTGAGAGTTTCTCTTGCAGAGGAAGACATTTCCAGACAGAGGAGAATCTTGCAAGGCAAACTCCCCCTGTGAGAGAATCTCCACCTAATCTGGCAAGATCTGACCTACTTTGTGCAAATGTCACATTTCAGTTTTCTGGAAACCAGACCAGCAGATCACACCATGAAGCTGACAGTACAGCTAATGAGGAAAAAAAAGAAGGTTATTTAAATGGAGAATCAGAAAAATCTTTACACATTGAGACAAAGATAAGACTATGCGTTTAAAATATTGCTAAAATTTGAAATAGACCAAGTTCTTTCTAGATGCAACAGGAATTGTGATACAGATATAATCCTTAATATTTGGGGATTGGATTATAAATCAACAGCTCAAGCACAATAATGAAAAAGAGTTATACCTTTTTACCTACAAAATCCCCTGACATAGGATCCCAGGTAAAAATCATCCAATGCCAGATCTTGACTAAACCACTTTTGTTTTTATTCTCTGGTACTGACTTAGAGTAACTAGCAACACAAAAAATAAAGCAATTTGGAATGACTCAGACACTTCAAGGATATACCACTTGATGCCTTGCCTTTCTGGATATTGACACTTTTTATAAAACAAGAATACAAGAAACATTACATTACATGTATCAAACAAACAGTTCAATGAAACAGAGTAGAAAATCCATAAACTAACACAAGTGTACAAAAGAAATTCACACATAAAAAGGTAGCATTTGAAAGCAGTTGGGAAAAATATATTAGTTAATAATGGCTAAAAACATTTGGCTAACCATGTGGGGAAAAGTATGTCAGAACTCTACCTCATTCTATGTGCATTAATATAAATTACAGATATAGTAAAGCATAAAGTTAAAATAACAAAAAGTACTATAATAAAATTGCTTACTATTGACTAATTTAACTAAAATATTTTAAATATCAGCAGAAAAAAGTTAATGAAAAAGCAAAATGACTAAAAAATATTTGCAAAATATATAGCAAGTGATTGTATAACATATACATGCTACCTTTTTTGCCTGCCATAGAATTTTGGTAGTAATTTCTTTTATTGATTTTTCTAACAACTTTCCATCCATTTCAATATAATAATGTTCAGAAGAATACCTTTTGGTGAATAATTTTTTAATTCTTTTTTATGGCTATAGCTAATTTTCCATTAATTGCAATCTGTAAAATATTTATTTAGCTTTCATTGTATCATTGTTCTATTATATTTTTAAGAATGTTTCTATGGTTTGGATTCCTTAAACAACATAATTTGCAAAATATATTACCAGAAGATAAGGACAACAACAAAAGAACATGAGCGCCTAAGCAAAACGGGAGGAGTGCTTATTGTGGGCATGTCTCAGTAAGAAACCTTTCACACCCCTCAGGTGCAGGTTTCCACAAACTCTGTGTTGCTTGAGATAGTAGACATACCACAGCAGCAGAGAGCTGAAAGTTTTTATGTGTGTATTATATATTTTTGTTAGGGTAAAAAATACTCTAAATTTTTGCATTCATTTTTTGTACCTGGAATAAAAATTAGCAAAATTAGCTTTTATCAAGCACAATACACAATAATTGTAAAATTTTTCTTCCTGAGAAAAAAATGGAGTCAAACAGATAATTACCATCAATATCAAAATGAGTGGAAATCATGAAAAGACAACTGACCAGGAGTAAGTAAACTTGGACACAAAAATATTCAAACTCACCAGTAATTAAAGAAATGTAATTGTAGAAAACACAAAAGTACTGTTTTTAACCTAACAAAGTGGTAATGAAGCACAATAGTAATTAACAGTGATGTCCAGGGTTCAGAAAATGTTATTTTCATTCTGTGCATGGTGAGTGTAAATTGACACAAACATTTCTAGAAGGCAATTTGACAATACATATTTTTTAAAGTATTTTAAAGTACAAATCATTTGATCCAGCAATTGCACTTTTAGGGCTTTATTTTAGAGAAATAATTAAAGATCTGCATAAATACATTGATATGAGTATGATCCAGCATATGTTGCTTATAGCAAAAAATATTATGAAAGTATAAATAACCTGAACTAAATTTCAGGTAATGAGTACTTGCTTACAAAGTAATACTACATAGACAGTAAAAAACAAACAAGCAGACAAAACAGTATAACCCAAATTTTGTAAATCATCATCCTGAACTAAATCAGGAAGGATATTTACTAAAACTTTAACAATTATATATATATATAAATAAATGTATTAGTGTTCTTGCTTCTTTTTGCTTATCTGTATGTCTGATCTTTCTACAACATGTATTTAATTTCAAACATTATTTTTTATGCCTTAAATGGACATATTTGTCAATTATTTTTTATATATAAGATACCATATCTAGGGACACATAATAACTATACATATTATATCCCTAGTAGTTTATATACAATATTATATTATGCATAGTTGTGTTAATATTAAATATTATATATAATTTTGGTGGGTTTTTGTTGTTGTTAAAGTAATCAAACATTATTTTTAAGAGCACATTCATGGATGATAATCTAAGAAACATCAGGATATTCAGGTTTTGTTTCCATTAGTTTCTGAGCCAGCCTTCCACATAACATCTCAAATCTCCTCTCTGGTAATATTTTCCACATTTGTTCAACATCTTTCTGTTTGGCTTTACCCTGAAGTCTAGCAATATGCACCCTGTACTTCCTCGGTCTTAGACTCTTGCTTTGCTTCTTGAATTCTTCCTCCTGATTTCACAAGGAGAAAATCTATATAACAAAGTACACTTGGTATAGTTGAATGAGCCCAGTATTTTATACACAACCTTTGCAATCAGTTTTGATTTTTCTGCCCTTGCCTTTCTTTGGCAGTAGAGTTCAACAAAATAACAATGTGTGAAGGCTGTGAGTGGCCCAAGAAGACTTGCAGGAAAGAAAACCACAGAACGTGGGCTGGGAAGGATGAGGTAAGGTTTAGAGAATTGGAGGGTGGGGAGAAAGGATAAAAATATTTCAGGAGTGCAGAGCAGCATGAGCAGAGAAGCACTAACTATGTGAGAGACAGCAAGTGAACCAGCCACTTGGAATGGAGGATTTATACTGGGGGAAAGTGCTGGGAAATATGATTTTTAAAAATTGAATGCAAATTTTGCATGGTTTGGAATTTGAACAGTTTTTAAACTTTGTTATGAGTTCTAAGACGGGAAGGGAAGAAAAACTAATAGAAAATAAAAGCAAGCAAATATCAAGAAAAAATACACTGTTTAATTACAAGGAAAAAAATGTTTTTCAACTAAAGCTGAAACAACTTATGCAATTAAAAGCCCTTTCAATTTGGTGTCAATTTAGCTTCTCAAATTAATTGCCCTTTACCAGCCCCATAAACTCCATTTATGTATTATGTTACAATTAGCCAATATTCAAATACATATTATCTTTTTATTCTTCCATGCCTTTACATATTACACCCTCTGTTTGGACTGTCCTTTTCTTACTTTCCAACAGGCAAATTCTACTTATTCTTCAAGGCTCACCTCAATGTCAAGTCCTCTGTAAGGTACCACCCTGACCTTTCCATGCAAGAATAATAATTTCTGTGCCTGTGTCTCCTAGAATCTGTTCATTTAACTGTTTCAGCACTTGGCATTCTTTTATGGTTATGGTGGGTATGTTTGTTGAACCTTCCATATAGATCAGTACCTCCTAAATAGCTAGGGCAATTATCATTTGTTCACTAGAGATAATCATTTGTGCATCTCTAGTAGGTACTCAATAAATATTTGTTAAATGTATAACCCAAAATTAGAAAAAGAATAGATACTAAATACAGGGTGGAGCAAAAGTAGGTTTAAAGATGTTTGTATGGAAAACAATACAATGATTAGTAAATAACACAAAAACAAACTGTTCCATGTACTAACAACTATAAACCAACCTTTGCCCAACCCTGTAGTAATTAAAATAAATTGTGTTATAGAAAAAAACATGTTTGAAAATAAAAGAATGAATTATAAATTCATCTCCATTTAATGAAACAATAAATGAAAAATAAACACATATTTTAATTGTAGTATCTTGTTTTCCTTAATTTTCTACTAACTTCCATGCACCTAGAGTGGGCAGTATTATTTAATGTACAGTGATATTTAAGTGTCATTTTAATCATTCAACTAAATTTCTTTTAGTGAACAAATGCCTTTTAAGTTCCTACCCTTGTAACATTAAGCTAAATCTAATCTTCACAATCAATTAATTCCTCAGTATGCCTAAGGAGATTGGCATTTTTATTATTAGAATCAAGCTACTACTAAAGAGGGACCAAGTTTATGATATAATAATTCTACTATATCAAAGTACAGAAGAAATAAGACCTAGAGAAACTATCAAGTAAATGATTCCATTTGCCTAAAGCTTGCTTTTGCTTCATATAAAATAAATGACAAAGAAAGCAGGTGTTAAAATGTAGTTCCTTTTTTAGTAATATTGGAAAACAACTCACATATAAAAGTTTACATGAAACCTGTATGTGACAATGCATGTAAAGTACCTGGCACGGTACTCGGATTACAACAGATGCCCAATAATCTAGAGCTACCGTTATTAAGAAACAAAGCTCAACAGCTTTCGGAGATAGAATTGGCAATCCCAGGTGCCAGGAAACTGCCTGTATACAGCTAAGATCACCTACCAAGTGCCATTGGCTGAAAGCAACAAGGAAAGAAGGTGGTCAATTGGTATGACTTATTTTGCTTCCAGAGCTTCACATGCTGTTGTCTAAGCCCATCCCCTGGCCAGCACTGTCTCTTTCTAGTCTATACCTCTAATCCATGATTCTGAGCCCCACTCTCCAAGACAACTCTGAACTATTCTCCAACAGCAAACTTTCCAAAAGTAACAATATCATCTATCTTATCATTCTTGTGAATGATGGGAAGGGCATTAAACTGGGGGATAGAGTGATGAGCTGACTGGCAGGGTTCTAAATTTTAGTCCCTCCGCTAATCCTTATTAGCTCCTGCTCTACTCTTTCCTTTCTTGACCCTTTCATTTTGCTGTGGGTATAAGAAACAGGAAATTATATACTAGAAGAGAGAAAAGGGAATGTGTAATGATGTAGAAACAACATGTTTTAAGCATTTAGCTTTGGGTAAAATAAGGCAAACAGAGGAAAAAACATTAAGGCTTTTCAGCAATGTCTGATTCTATAAAAAGGAGCTGAAATTACTGTAAGGAAGCTGATATAATAGCAACCCTGCTCTGGAACATAATGGAGATTCTCTGATAACAGGTCGCCTTGGCTAAAGCCAGAGCATAGGTAAGGATTCATCCTGCAAAGCGGATGGGACTGCTGGTCTCCTCCAAGGTGTCACATGTGTGTATATTTAGTGTGTTATCTATTGCCTCAATGCCTTCCTTGAATGTTCCAGTTACTAATGTCCTAATGCCATAGTGAATGCCTTGCACAAGTGAGGATGCTATGTGGGTAAATAAACCACACTTTTCTGTCCTTTGGTTTCCTCATCTTAAAGAAGAGAGTAAAATGAGAATCCTAATATCACCATAGTAGAGCTAGAAAGACATGAGATTAGTCCAATTCCCCATGTTAGTGAATGATTGAGCTGGATTTGAACTCTGATCTCTGTGATTCCAAAACCATTTATGCTATATGAGTACCTTCCATGAAAAGTTGTTAAAAGAATTAAATAAGACATGTAAAATATTAGCACAGTTCTTGGCATATAATAAGTGTTCCTCAAACAATTTTTGTTATCGTTTTAAAGTTACAAATATATGTTTATTGCCAACCAAAACAACTAATATCTAAAACATCAGAAAGGAAAATGAACTTACAGAAAAGTCAACTGTGAACACAAATCAAAGGCAGATTAAACTACAGACTCCTTATTTATATGCTTAGTCTAATACAGCTCCTCTTAGGGTCATACAGCCAAGTCGTCATTGTTTGCTTATTAATTAGACATTTACTGAACTGTTAATTCAAAGTTAATGTAACCTCAATCTTCCTACCCTTAATTTTTTTGTTGTCAAAATAAGACAGCATATGAAGGATTATGAAAACACAGTGGAAAGGAAAACCACTTAATAGATACTCATAGAATAGCCAATGGGTGTTCAATAAATGTTTATTGACAGAATGAATGAATTGATCTCCTGTTATTTCCTATTTAATTAGGCCATTCATTCAGCCAGTAATGAGCCTGAATAAAGTTTCATTGGATTTAATCACAATGTAGATTATAGGATCGTGAATCAAGCTTACGAGGTTCAAAGCCTACCTTAACCACTTACCAGTTGTGTGATTTTGTGTAAATCACCAACATTTCTACCTCTTAATATTATAATGGAACTCCTATAATGGGAGTTCCACCATCACATCCTATGTTGTGCTGAAGCATCCTTAGGTCACATTGAACTAGAACTCCCCATATTGTGGATGGGGAGAATACTGCTGTCCCACATTTCTAACAACAAATTTCACACACATAGAAACAAAACTATCTTTATAAAAGCAAATGTCTAATTAATAATCATAGCTCAAGTCTCCAGGGTGGTCTATAGCAGGGGTCCCCAATCTTCATGCCTCGGACTGGTACTGGTCTGGGCCTATTAGAAACCTAACCGCACAGCAGAAGGTGGGCTTGAATGTAATATGCTTGAATCATCCAGAAGCCATCTCCCCACCTCCAGTCTGTGAAAAAATTGTCTTCCACAAAACGGGTTCCTGGTGCCAAAAAGGTTGGGGATGTCTGGTCTACAGTATTTTCTGATTGATTTTTCTCTCAGTACCACACTCCCTACCATCACTTCCCTAGACATCTCCTCACCCTCCAGCACCTCAATGGAAGTGGAAGTAGATGGATAGGTACAATCAGCTAATTTATTTCAGCAAAAATACCTTAACTACACTGTTTTACACTAAAAATGTTATCACTGCCAACATATCCCTATTTATCTCAGAAAAAAATAATATAATCTAACCAAGACTTTGACTTTCAACTTGAAAAAAAATCCTTTTAATTATTTTTGGATGATATTTGCTTGTTTAGAACCATCTTCCTATGATGTTTATAATTAAAATTTTAATTTTCTTCTTACAGAGTTTGAATGAAAAGGTAAATGTTGACTGTGTACAAAAAATTCTATAAACATTACAAAATAAAATTGATACTAGCTTACAGCTTTTGGTTCTAACATGTCATTTGGAATCTGTAAACTTTTCCCATGTTTACATTGCTCTTTTAAATCCTAGTATGTAGACTTAATTATAATTGTATTCTGGATCAATTTTCTTTCAGTAATGAATCTGCCCCTAATTGTAGTGACTTGCAACAATTCAAACCACTATTTTCCCATATCCTGTGCTTTACCTTAGGGCTATAGAGATTTAAAAAAACAACATATGGAATAAGAGAAAATATTTGCAATCACATATCTGATAAAGGGTTAAAATCTAAAATACACAAGGAATTAATACAACTCAGTAGCAAAAAACAACCCACATAAAAATGGCAAAGGACCTAAACAGACATTTTTCCAAAGAAGGCATACAAATGGCCAACAAGCACATGAAAAGGTGCTCAGCATCACTAGTCACCAGAGAAATTCAAATCAAAACCACAATGAGTCATCACCTCTCTCCTGTCAGAAAGACTATTTAAAGAGAGATGAACAAGAGATAACAAATGCCAACAATGATGTGGAGAAAAATGAATCCCTTATACGAGTATACTGTTGGTGAGAATGTAAACTATAGAAAAAAGTATGGGGGTTTCTGAAAAAATTAAAAATAGAATCATTATATGATCCAGCAATCCCAGGTTGGGTATATAGCCATAGAAAATGAAGTTAATCTCAAAAGGAGAATCTTGTTCACCGCATGCACTCCCATGTTTACCGCAGCGGAGGCACGGAAACAACCTAAATGTCCATCGAGAGATGGATTTATCAAGAAATGAAAACATGACACAAACACAGAGGAATATTATTTAGCCTTTAAAAAGAGAAATTTCTATCATTTGTGATAAAATGGATAAAACTAGGAAGCACTATGCTAAGTAAAATAAGCCTGACAAATACTGTATGATTTCATACGTAAAATTTTTTTAAAAGTCAAATTCATAGAAATACAGGGAGAGTAGAAAAGTAGTTGCCAGGGGCTGGGAGAAGGAAAAACAGAGGGCCACTGGTAAAAGAACACAAACTTTCAGTTACATGATGAATAAGATCTGAAGATTTAATGCAGAACATGGTGACTATAACTGGTAACAGTGTATTATGTAATAAAAATTTACTGATATCAAAAAACTCTTCTGACCAAAAAAAGAAAGAAAGAAAGGTAAATATTTGAGGTGATACATGTATTAATTAACTCAATGTGGGGAATCCTTTCACAATGTCAAATCATAACATTGCACAATTCATTTTTTTAACTTTTTTATTGTTGTTCAAGTATAGTTGTCTCCATTTCGCCCCTACCACTCCCCCCATGCCAGCCATCCCCACTTCTCACCCTTGATCCTAACCCCCTTTGGTTTTGTCCATGTGTCCTTTATAGTTGTTCCTGAAAACCCTTCCCCCTCCCCACCCCATTATCCCCTCCCCCACCCCTCTAGTTACTGTAAGTTTGTTCTTAATTTCAATGTCTCTGGTTATATTTTGCATGCTTGTTTTGTTGATTAGGTTCCACTTATAGATGAGATCATATGGTATTTGTCTTTCACTGCCTGGACTGCACACTTTAAATATATCATAATTTTATGTCAATTATTCCTCAATAAACTTAAAAAAACAGTATGACAAGAATGGTAGACTGTCATGCATGTAGTTATGTTACATTATATAGGACTGTCATGCTAGGAGATTCACTCTAGAGACACTCCTTGCTGGTTTGATAAAATAAGCTGCCATAGTGGGAACACCCATGTGGCAAAGAACTGAGGGTAGCCTTTAAGAACCTAGCGCAGCCTCCAGCAAACAGCCAACAAGAAGCCAGAGCCCTAAATCCTATAATAGGTTGTTGAATTCTGCCAACAACCTGAATGAGCTTAGAAGAGAATTCTTCCTCAGTCAAGCCTCCAGATAATAATGCAACCTGGCCAACACCTTAATTACAGCCTTATAAGATGCCAAGCAGAAGACACAGCTAAGCCTCTTCTGAACTCCTGACCCACAAAAACTGTGAGATAATAAATATGTGTGTGTTATTTTAAGTCACTAATTTATGGTAATGATAGTGGGGTGCTACTATAATAAATAACCAAACATTGGGAGCAGCTTTGTTAACAAGGCAGTGGGTCAAGGCTGGAAGAATTCTGACAATCACAATAGAGAAACCTAAATCTTATCTTTCACAATTAGATACCAAAACCATAACCCCCATCTGTTTTTTCCCTTGAGCATTTTATCTGCATATATTTGAAGTCTTGGGACCATATTTGACAATTTTTTACCTTCACCAAACTGATAATCACAAAATCTAAAATGATACTTCTTTGGTTATTCACAACTCTAAAGCAAATCTCTTATTTTTACTCAGATTCAGAAGACACAAATATTTATTGAAAGCATACTGAGCGCCAAACACTGAGATAAGTTATTTCCTTTGTATACATCACCTCATTTCCCCCATAAAACCCTATGAGAGAAGTATTCTTATCCTCATTTTATAGTAGAAAAGAAAGTTACAACTGACAGAGTTGTTACAGAACAGAATATAACATTTGGGAAAATTTTTTGTTTTAATTTGCTGGATTTAAAGTATCAGGGTATGCCTAGGGAATGACTAGTCAACTATTCCTCTTTGACCTTGTGAGTTTTTTCTCTCAGTAACAGATTTTACTTCAGTTCATCAAGAGGACTTTCTCATATGTAACATTATTAATATGAAAAATGTTAGGGTAGTACTTTACAATTTGCAAAAATATGCACATATATGTAACCTAATTTAATCCTCAAAACAACCTTGTGAACCTGATATTAATGTCCCATTTTCTGGATGTGGAATTAAGTCTCAGAAAAATTAGAAGACTTGTCCAACTTCATAAATTTAGACAAAAGAGAATATTCTCAGCATGAACACAGTGTTTGGCATGCAAGAGCCATCCATACTTGTTTAGAGAATGAATGGATGTCTTATTCTAAGGGCAGTATTATTTTCATTATAGCAGTACCTCCCTGAAACAAATAATTTAATTCTGAGTATCTGGTTCCCTAATAATCAGTATTTTAAGAAATAAGAATTGTATAAATAAAAAGGGAAAAATAATTCAGTTGCATTGAATTACATGTGCATTTACAAATACACCAGAGTCTCCCCTCACCTCTGTGTCTTTTTCATCTCATTCTTTCCATCTAGAGACTCTTATCCATTCTCCACCTTTCCTCTCTGCCTCCCTTCCTTCACTGGCTCATTTCATTCCTACTCATCTTTAAAGCCTTAGTCAGAGACCATCTACTCTGAGTACCTCCCTACCCTCCCTAGTCTGTATCAGGGACCCCTTTTCTATGCTCCCTGTTGCTTACCTCTTTTTATTAAATTGGCCTCATCTTACCAAAAGGGTAACTTACCATTTGTTTGTTGAACTCACACTCAAGACTACTAGCTTCTTCAGGGCAGGATTCATGTTTCATTCTTCCCTGTATCACTTATACCTAGCAGAGTCTTTACATATATGCGTTGATCAATCTACCCATCCATAAATGTTTCCTTGATTTAAACCAACTATCTCCTGAATATAACTCTATATTAAAAAGGCTCTGTTCTTTGCCATTAATTACAAGGGGAGTGAAGAGCAAATATCTGAATTGAAAGTCTGCAACATGTTGCTAAACAGTTTCTTGGCAACCCAACAGGTATATATAATGAGAAAAATAGCACAAACACCAGATTTTAAAATATTAGTACCCACAACAGAAACTTGTTGTTTGCAAACCTCAGCTCTGTCACAGTTTCCTTCTGCTTCTGGCCCACAGCTTCATAATCCAGCAAAGCAGTGATTTTTAAAAAATAATCAAATACAAAAGAATCAACCTCTGAGTCTCTAAAATTTCTCAGGACAAAAAAATAGGAAGAATGTTGCTAAATCTTTGACCTGGTCATATTGTTTACCTTTTGAAAACCACTCTATGCTCCCCTCTGTGTACGCATACACCCCTGCCTGCCCCTCAAAGAATAAACACTTGACGCTGTTCTATGTATCCTAACTCATTTCTCATCAGGCTCCACACCCACTTTTATACCATATAGTCCAGCTAAGCCGAACTAATGTTTGGCTCCCAAGCAAACCAAGCTTCTTTCAGATCATTACATCTTTCCTTATAACCCCTCTTCAGTACAGAATGCTTTTTCACTCCTTACCTAAGCCCAACAAAATCTTCCTTCCTCAAAGCAATGCTTCCCCTGGAGAATAATGTACCAGTTCTACCTTTTGCCCATTATTATACCTCCTTTGCAGTCTCTGTGATACTGCAGTACATCTGTTTGCAGATGTTGCAATCTCCACACAGCTCCTCAAAGGCACATACTGGGTCCATCTCATTCCTTGTTGTACTCTCAGCACCCAGTCCACATCTTGGTATATAGCAGAAACCCAGAGAATGTTTGTAAATCAGTGAATCAACAAATCAATTCCTATGAAGACACTGCTCAAGGCCTAGGAGAAATCAGGAACGCTTTTCTGCCTAAGATCCAGTCAGAACCTAACCTACTATCTCCCACATTCCAGAGACAGTACTCTAAAGTTACTGCCTAAACCAGACTTGAAGTTTTGATCAATACCTGCTCGCTCATACCTCCAACTCAAACATTTTGAGTGATTCCCTTGTATGTACCTATACTTTTCTTAAGTTTAAAACTCAACAAGCAAACATGCATTAACTACCTCCATACTAGCTACTGGGGATGTAGCACTGAACAAAATATAATCTGTCTCCTCAAGGAGTGCCTAGATAAATGATATCATTAAATCATCACTAAAATAAACTGGTATTATAATCCCAGAACTCTGAGACGCATGGTAATTTATAAACTTAACAAAGACCACATAAGGTTTTGAGTCCAGGTTGTGATATAAAAAATACATGGTTCAAGTATTTTATAAATATGGATGAAATTAGGATGTCTTTAGATGGTATTTGTCCAAGGCTGCAAGTACATGCTAGTTCAGCCCTCAAAAAATCACTCCTTTCCAAGAGATCCTGGAAAACAATGTACAAATACAAGAGACAATTACTAGCAAAGGTAGGGAAGATAGTTTATTATTAGCTGTGGCTTCAGTGCTCAACCCCAAAATAGAGAAGTCCAATAAGCTGAGATGAACTAAAGGGGGCAGTCTTTTTTTTTTCTAGATTTTGTTCAGTAAGATCCAAATCAAAGAAGGATGTGAGGCCCACTCATTCCACAGTTCCCAAGCCCTAAGCATTTCCAGTCTTAATTATATGACTAAAGGAAAACCCAAACTATAATCAAGGCAGCAACACTGCACCCCAAACACAAAATGAAGCTTGCATTCAGACCACTAGATTCTGCAATAAGTATTATTCCCCTTTTCACTATACCACAGCTGCCTCAGTAGAATTATGTATGATTGGAAGTTGCATAACTGATAAAGCCATAAATTCATAAAGAACCAAATAACAAAGAATTCATTTCAGTAGTATCTTAGGACTTCAAACTGGCATTTGTGGGGAAAGCTCAAAAGTTGTATGCAAATTGCCAAAAACATACATCAACAGGAAGAATAAAACATCAATTAAAATGGCAATTATGTAATGAAATATTATATGAACTAATGGCAATTATATAATGAAAAATTACATGAACTTGGAAAACATAGCTATGTCTACACTTTTTAAATGGCAGCAACAATGCTAATTTCTTCTTAAATATATTTTATTGATTATGTTATTACAGTTGTCCCATTTCCCCCTCTTCATTCCCCTCCATCATGCACACCCCCTCCCACCCACATTCCCCCCTTCAGTTCATGTCCATGTGTCATAAGTTCTTTAGCTTCTACATTTCCCACACTATTCTTGCCCTCCCCCTATTTTCTACCCACCATCTATGCTACTTATTCTCTGTACCTTTTCCCCCTCTCTCCTCCTTCCACTCTCCTGTTGCTAACCCTCATCATGCACTCTCCATTTCTGTGTTTCTGCTCCTGGTCTAGCTGTTTGCTTGGTTTGCTTTTGTTTTAGGTGTGGTGGTTAGTATCTGTGAGTTTGCTGCCTTTTTACTGTCCTATTTTTTATCTTCTTTTTCTTAGATAAGTCCCTTTAACATTTCATATAATAAGGGCTTGGTGATGATGAACTCCTTGAACTTGACCTTATCTGAGAAGCACTTTATTTTCCCTTCCATTCTAAATGAAAGCTTCACTGGATAGAGCAATCTTGGATGTACATCCTTGACTTTCATGACTTAGAATACTTCTTTCCAGCCCCTTCTTGCCTATAAGAGCTCTTTTGAGAAATCAGCTGACAGTCTATGGGAACTCCTTTGTAGGTGACTCTGCCTTTATCCCTTGCTGCTTCTAGAATTCTCTCCTTCATTTTAATCTTGGCTAATGTAATTATGATATGCCTTGGTGTGTTCCTCCTTGGGTCCAACTTCTTTGGGACTCTCTGAGCTTCCTGGACTTCCTGGAAGTCTATTTCCTTTGCCAAATTGGGGAAGTACTCCTTTATTATTTGTTCAAATAACTTTTCCACTTGTTGCTCTTCCTCTTCCCCTTCTGGTACCCCTATTATTCAGATGTTGAGACGTTTAAAGATGTCCTGGAGGTTCCTAAGCCTCTCCTCATTTTTTTGAATTCTTGTTTCTTCCTTGTTTTCTGTTTGGTTGTTTCTTTCTTCCTTCTGGTCCACTCCATTGATTTGAGTCCCAGTTTTCCTTCCATCACTATTGGTTCCCTGTGCATTTTCCTTCATTTCCCTTATTGTAGCTGTCATTTGTTCATCTAATTTGTGACCAAAATCAACCAATTCTGTGAGCACCCTGATCACCAGTGCTTTGAACTGTGCATCTGATAGGTTGTCTATGTCTTGGTTGCTTAAAAGTATTGGCTCTGGTGGTTTCATTTGTTCTTTCATTTGAGCCATTCTTCTTTCTTCTCCTTTCTTCTATCTTCTTTCTTCTCCCCCTCCCCCTCCCCCTCCTCCTCCTCCTCCTCCTTCTTCTTTTTGGTCTGGTCCTGCCTGTTATGTATGAGGGGCAGAACCTTAGGTGTTCCCCAGGGCAGGGCAACCCTGTCGCAGACTTGGACACTGTATGTGGGGGCAGGGTCAGAGAGGGAACAGTGGAGCTTGCTTTGCTCTCTCTAGGATTTCAGTCCCCTCTGTGAGGCTGGGGTCTCTCCCAGCACTTCAACCCCCACAGGTGTTTTCAGTCAGTGCTTTTAGTTGTATTTCCCTGGCACTGGGGCCCTGAGTGGTGCAGTCTGTCTTGCTACCTGTTTTCACCTGGTATATCTGCATGCAAATGTGTGACCGGGGTCAGCCACCTTGTGCGCCTCGCTGGGTCTGCTCGTTGCCTCCCCACACCCGGTAACCACTGCCTGTGTGCCTGGGGTGTGCCAACCGCTGCCTGTGCATCCGGGACCACTAGCCACTGCTTTTTCCTGCTGTGATCCCTCTCCCACAAGCCGCCGACTCCGCTCCTCTTACCAGTCTGGGTGAATTATTGTGGGACTTCCATACAATTCAATTTTCTATCTGTTCTGGTTGTTTTTTTTTGGTTCTAAATTTTTGGTATCCTTAATTTTGGTTGTGAGAGGAGGCACAGTGCGTCCACCTACACCTCCATCTTGGCTGAAAGTGTGCTAATTTCTTACTAAGACAAAGAAATGAGCAGTATCAGCCCCAACCAATTTTGAGAATCTTCATTTAATATTGAGACTTGTTGATGAACATAAGAGAGCCCTATGTAGCACTGAATACTTGTGTCTGCTTACATAGGAAACAGTCCGCTCTTCCTTATTTTTCTTTATCTTCTGATAACTGGAACACATGAGATGCCCATTTTGACCCTTCCTTGGCAGAGTCACTCCTAAACTAAGGGGTAAAGGGTGTTTCTTTACATATCTTCATGACCTTCACTGAGATATGAAAGTTTTCCCCTTACAATATTCTTAAGCAGTCCATATGACTTCCTCATATGTCAAATTGAGGCAATTACTTGTTGTTAAATAGATATATAAAGGTATTAAGAGTTATATATCCTTTGACCCAGTAATTCCAATTCTGAGAAGCTACTGTTAAGGAGGTAAGACAAAATAAACAAGCTTCATTAATCAAGATGTTCATTATATTATTTCTAGTAAAAAAATGGTAAGCAGGTCAGAATTCAACATCAGGAAAATACATAAAATGATACATTCATAAATGAAATATAATTATTAAAATAATGTTTACAAGAAGTATTTAAAAACATAGGAAAATTCAGAATCCTCATCTGAGGACATTTTTTTTTTCATTGTTTTTAGAAAGAGGAGGGAGAGAGAGAGAGATTTATTAGAAAGAAACACTGATTGGTTGGCTTTTGTTGGCTCCCTGACCAGGGATCAAACCCTCAACATAGGTACGTGCCCTGACTGGAAATTGAATCCAAGACCTTTTGGTGTATGGGATGTTGCTCCAACCAACTGAGCCAAACCAGCCAGGGCTAAAATCTAATATTTAATGAAAAAAGATTAATGCAGAATTATAGGCAGAGTGGAACATATCATTATAAAAGGGTATGCACAGAAAAGGAGAAAACAAAGGAGCCCAGTTCCCAGTACAAGGGAACTACTTGTTCAATCAGTTGTTCATTGCACAGAAAGGAGAAAGGGACAGAGTAAAAAGGACACTAAAAAGCCCATAGGAATTGTCTCTTGGTGGAGAAATTAAGGGGGGTTGTTTTCTGTTTCTATTTCTTTGTAATTCAAATTTTTTTGCATTAACAATATATAATCAAAATCAGTAAACAGAAAAATTAATATACAACAAAATATTAGTGTAATAAAGACATACCTATCATTCTAATATCCTCATGAAACCAAAGTCTGTTTCAATATCTTTCCACAACTATAATTATCTCTCTATGAATTAGTGTTTCCATTAAAGGGATAAATGTTAAATAATTAATGAATTAAATTTAACTCTTAGAATAAAGGATATTCATAAGACATCATCAACTGAGAACTAAATTAGAAATGAACAACAGAAGGAACTCTGGAAACCCCCGGAAAATAATTCAATATGCTTATAAATAACACGTGGGTTTTAAACTATGAATTGCAAGGGATATTAGACAGTATTTTAACTGAATAATAATGAAAATAGAACTTAAAAATTTATGGGATGGAACTTAAATATTGCCTATTTAAAGGGAAATTTATTTCAAGATAAATTTATAGTTCTAAATGACTACATCAGAAAATAAGAATGGTCTATATTCTACATGAAGTTTAGGTTATTGATTTAAGACCATTCTTATCTTAAATCAATAACCTAAACTTCTGCATTAAAAAATCAGAAAAGAGCAAACTAAACTCTAAAGGAAGTGCAGAAATTAGTGGCAGGGGGTAGGTGGAGTCCAGTAGAAAACAAAACAAATAAAAGAAACAATAGAGAAAAATCAGTGAAACTAAAGGGTGATTCTTTGAGAAGATCAACTAAATTGACAAATGTTGAATAAGACTGACAAAGGGGGAAGTAAAGGGGAGAAGACACAAATTATTAAAATGAGAACAAAAAAGATACATCAGTATCAAACATACAAAAATTTAAAAAATTATACCTGATATTATAAAAGTATTTTCATCAACAAATTTGACAACTTAAATGAAATTGACAAATTCCTTTAAAAAATACATTAACTGAGGAATAGAAACTCTAGGTAAACCTATATTTAAAAAATAAATTAGTAATTAGAAATATTTCCAAAGAAAATCCCAGACATAGACAAATTCCCACCAAATCTGTAAAGAGGTAATAATTAATCCTTCACAAACTCTTTCATTAAATGGAGGAGGAAACACTTCAACTTGTTCCAAGGTCAGTATTACCACAATACAAAAGCTAGTCAAAGACATCACAAGAAAAGAAAGCTACAGTCCAATACTCTTCTTGAAAATAGGAAGAAATCTTAAGCAAAATATTAACAATCCCAATCCAACAGCCTATAAAAATAACTATACATAATGATTAAGTGGGATTTACTCCAGGAATTCAAGGCTGGTTAACAATTTAAAAATCGATTAAAATAATACACCCTATTAATGAATAAAAATTAAAAATCACATGATTATCTACATATATCCAGATAGCATTTGACAAAATCTACCACACATTAGCTATTAAAAACTAGAAACTGAAGGGGAGTTTCTCAACCTGATAAAGGGCATCTACAAAAAAATTCCCAGCTCACATCATGTTCATGGTTAAACAGTAAAAGTTTTCCTTCTAAGGTCAGGATCGAGGAAAGATATATGCATTATGATTTATATTCCATTCTAGCCAGAGAAATGAGGTAAAATAAATAGATTGGTTAATTGGGTATATTATTATGTATCATATATATTATTCAATAAAAATAAAACAATAAAAATAAATTTAACAAAAGAAATGAAAGACTTGTTCTCTCAAACCTACCAACATGGAATGTCTGTACATTGGAAGACTCAATACTATTAGGATGGCACTTTTCTCCAAACTGACCAATAGATTCAACAAAACTCTTATCAAAAACTTAGCAAGCACTTTGCAGAAAATGAAAAGCTGATCCTAACATTTATATGAAAATACAGAGAATTTAAAATAGCCAAAACAATTTTCAAAAGAATAAATTTTGTGTAACTACCTGATTTCAAAACTTAACACTACAGTAATCAATACTATGGTGTATTAGACAAGGATAGGAATATAGATGAGTGAAACAAGATTGAGAGTTCAGAAATAAAACTACACATGTCAAGGCAATTCATTTTAAGCAAATGTGCCAAAAAAACTAAATGGGGAAAATATAATTTTTTTGACAAATGTTACTGGAACAAAGAGATATCCGCACACAGGAAAAAAAAAAAATCTTAGATCTTAATCTAATGTCATGCACAGAAGTTAACTTCAAGTGCATCAGAGACCAACATATAAGAGCTAAAACTATAAAACTCCTAGAAAAAAATATGAGACACCCTTTATACTACCCTTGGGTTAGCAAAGAATTCTTAGATATGATATCAAAGCACAATCCATAAAAGAAAAAATTGACAAAATTCAAAACTTTTGGACTTCAAAAGGCAACCTTATAAAAATGAGAAGATAAACCCAACATTGGGAGAATATAATAACAAGTCACATATCTGATAATGAACTTATATTCAAAATATATAAACAATTATTTCAACTCAACAATAAGTCAAATCTATTTAAAGATGGGCAAAATATTTCCATAGGTATTTTACCAAAGAAGATATACAAATGGCTAATAAGGATATGAAAAGGTGTGTCACATCATAAAAATAAAGGTAATGAAAATTAAAACCACAACAAAAATCAATGTGTTTGATGGAAATGCTTCTTAAGAAGTAAAATACAAGGAAGAGAAGATGGCGGCATGGTAAGAGGATGCACATCCCTCTTCCCCGTTCACACAGGTGATAAACCGGGCCAATTTTTAATGCAGCACAGCAAACAGACACCAGAAACACAGCATCTTTGAAAACAGATGATCGAAAATTGCAGTGGACATTGAAAAACCAGATGGTAAGGAGATTACTCCAGTAGCGCGGAGACCATGGCGGGGGCTGAGAAACCGGGCCAGTGCTGGCCATAAGATTCTAGGGAGGGAGCTGGAGCAACCGCTCCCTGAGCAGCCAAACAGGGTCTCGGCAGCACCAGGATAAACATGGTTGCTTGAAATCTCACAGAGAGGAGTTAAGATCTCATAGCCCTGGGAGGACTGAGCACTGGAGCTCGCACTTTTTGTCTACACCCACGCGCCACTGTAAACAGCTGTGAGGGGTTTGTTTGCACCAGTGCACCACTAAGAGACCCGTGGTGCAGTCCCTGAGCACCTCTATGGTCTCTCGCCCCTCGCAAACCCTCGCGCCGCAGGGAGCAGCAATACCGGAGAGACTTTGGATATTTCTGAGGACAGTAGCCTAGAGAAAACTGGGTGCTGAACAAGAAAAAAAACAATATGGTCACTGCTCGGCCACTGCAGTCATCAAGGCCAGAAAAACCAGCTTGGCAAGATTGACAACAACAATTGGCGGTTTTGGTGTTTTCGGTTTTTCGATTTTTTTTTTTGTGGATTTTTTTCTTTTTTTTCCTCTCTTTTTTATTATTAATTTTCCATTATTTTGATCTTCTTTACCCCTCAACTCCTTTTTGCTTCTCATTACTTCTTTCCTCTATTACTGCTTCTTCCTTTCTTTCCAAACTTATCTCTTCTTCCTGTGTTTTTTTCTTTTTTTCTTTTTCATTGTGTTTTTCTTTATTCTCTTTTCATTTTCTTATTTCCTTTTCCTTCTTTTGTTTTTATCCTTTCCTTCTCTTTTATCTTTTTAAACACATACGAGTGAGACAAAAACAAAACAAATCAAAAAACCCTGGAACCATGGAAAGACCAGAGTTGGTCCCAGAGAGGGGGCATTTCAACAGCTGAGACACTGGAAGCCGTGAACACCAGGATACCCGAAGGAGAAAGCACCACTGAATTTCACAGGCATTCTACAACAGAAGTTCACACCATAAACCCAGGGAACCAGAACAAACCAATTTAAGAAGCTGAGGCTAACAAGAAGAGTCTCACAAACAATGGGAAGACAAAGAAACAATCCCCAAATGAAAGAAAAGGAGGAAGCCCCAGAAAGAATGCTAAATGAAATGGAGGCAACTCAACTATCAGATTTTGAGTTCCACGCAATGGTTGTCAGGAAGCTCCATGAGCTCTCAATGAGCTACCAAAAACTACAGGGAACCTACAATGAACACACTGCAAACTATATCAACCTGAAAAAGGAAATAGAAACTATCAACAAGGGCCAAGAGGAAATGAAAAATACAATTTCTGAGCTGAAGAACACAGTGGAAGGAATGAAAAGCAGAATTAATGAAGCAGAAGATCGGATCAGCGAGTTGGAGGACCAAGTAGGAAAAAGCAGCCAGAAGGAGCAAGAAAAGGAAAAGAGGCTCAGAAAAAATGAAGAGGGATTAAGAGAAATACAAGACAATATGAAACATAATAATATCCGTATAATAGGGATACAAGAGGGAGAAGAAGAAAAGCAAGGGATAGAAAACCTATTTGAAAAAGTAATGATGGAAAACTTCCCTAATTTGATGAGAGAAAAAGTAACACAAATCCAGGAATTACAGAGAGTCCCAATCAAGAGGAACCCAAAGAGGCCCACTTCAAGACACATCATAATTAAAATGACAAAATTCCAAGACAAAGAGAGAATCTTAAAGGCAGCAAGGGAGAAAAAGGAAGTAATGTACAAGGGAGCCCTGATTAGGTTAGCATCCGACTTCTCATTGGAAACACTCCAAGCCAAATGAGAATGGCAAGAAATATTCCAAGTAATGAGAACCAAAGGCCTGCAACCAAGACTACTTTACCCAGCAAGGCTTTCAATCAAGATAGAAGGCCAAATAAGGAGCTTCCCAGACAAAAGAAGTCTAAAAGAATACACCTCTACCAAGCCAGCTCTGCAAGAGATACTAAAGGTCCTGCTTTAAGGAAAGGAAGGAAAGGAGAAAGAGAGGGAGAGGAACACAGGTACAAAAATGGCAATGAATAAGTACCTATCAATAATGACCTTAAATGTAAATGGATTAAATGCTCCAATCAAAAGGCATAGAATAGCTGAATGGATAAGAAAGCATGACCCACACGAGACCCACCTGAGGACAAAAGACCTACACAGACTCAAAGTGAAGGGCTGGAAACAAATTTTCCAAGCAAATGGACAGGAAAAAAAAGCCAGGGTACCAATACTCATATCAGACAAAATAGACTTCAAAAGAAGAGCCATAAAGAGAGACCCAGAAGGTCACTTCATAATACTCAAGGGAAGAATCCACCAGGAAGACATAAACGTTGTAAATATATATGCACCCAACATAGGAGCACCTAAATACATCAAGAAAATCTTTGAGGACTTCAAGAAAGATATTGACAGCAACACAATTATAGTAGGGGATTTTAACACCCCACTGTCAAAAATGGACAGATCTTCTAAAAAAAATATAAACAAAGATATTGTGGCATTGAACGACACCCTAGATGAAATGGACTTAACTGATATATAGAGCCCTTCATCCCAAAGAAACTAAATACACATTCTTTTCAAATGCACATGGAACATTCTCAAAGATAGACCACATGATAGGTCATAAAACTAACCTCATCAAATTCAAGAAAATTGAAATCATACCAAGCATTTTCAGCAACCACAAGGGACTGAAACTAGAAACCAACCCCAAGGGGAAAAAACACAAAGCCCTCAAAATCATGGAGATTAAATAGCATGCTATTAAACAATGACTGGGTCAAGAATGAAATTAGGGAGGAAATCAAAAAGTTTCTGGAAACAAATGCAAATGAACTCACAACAACCCAAAAATTATGGGACACAGCAAAGGCAGTCCTCAGAGGAAAGTTCATAGCCATACAGGCCTACCTAAAAAAGATAGAAACATCTCAAACAAACAACTTAACTCCACGCCCACAAGAACTCAAGGAGCAACAGCAAAGACAGCCCAGAGCAACTAGAAGGAAGGAAATAACTAAGATCAGAGCAGAATTAAATGACATAGAGACAAAAAGCACAATTCTAAGGATCAATGAATCCAGGAGCTGGTCTTTTGATAAGATAAACAAAATTGACAAGCCTTTAAGCAGGCTCATCAGGAAAAAAAGAGAGAGGACCCAAATAAACACAATCAGAAATGAAAGAGGAGAGATTACAACTGATACCACAGAAATACAAAGAATTGTAAGAAATTACTATAAAGAACTGTACGCCAAGAAATTTGAAAACTTACATGAAACAGACAAGTTTCTAGAAAAATATAATCTCCCAAAACTCAATGAAGAAGCAGAAAGCCTGAACAGACTAATAACAGCAGATAAAATAGAAGCAGCAATCAAAAAACTCCCAACACACAAAAGCCCAGGACCAGATGGTTTCACAGGAGAATTTTACAAAGCATTTAAGGAAGAGCTAACCCCTATCCTTCACAAACTTTTCAAAAAAATTCAAAATGATGGAAGATTCCCAAACTCTTTTTATGAAGCCAGCATCATCCTAACCCCCAAACCAGATAAAGACATAACAAGGAAAGAAAACTTCAGGCCCATATCGCTTATGAACATAGACGCTAAAATCCTCAACAAAATATTGGCAAACCCCATCCAACAATACATTAAAAAGATCATATACCATGACCAAGTGGGATTCATCCCAGGGATGCAAGGATGGTTCAACATACACAAATCAGTAAATGTAATACATCACATAAACAAAAGCAAAGGCAAAAATCGCATGGTCATATCAATAGATGCAGAAAAAGCATTTGATAAGGTACAGCACCCATTTATGATAAAAACACTCAACAAAGTGGGAATTGAGGGGGCATTCCTCAACATAATCAAGGCCATATATGAGAGACCTATAGCCAACATCATACTCAACGGGCAAAAACTAAAATCTTTTCCACTAAGATCAGGAACAAGACAAGGTTGTCCACTTTCAACACTTCTATTCAATATAGTATTGGAAGTATTGGCCACAGCAATTAGACAAGAAAAGGAAATAAAAGGCATCCAAATTGGAAAGGAGGAAGCAAAACTATCATTATTTGCAGATGACAGGATAGTGTACATAGAAAATTCTATAGGCTCAGGCAAAAAGCTGCTCGACCTAGTAAATGAATTTGGCCAAACAGCAGGATACAAAGTTAATATCCAAACATCAAAGGCATTTCTGTATAGCAACAATGAAAGAGCAGAAGCAGAAATCAAGAAAAAAAAATCCCATTCAATATAGCAAAAAGAAAAATAAAATACCTAGGAATAAACCTAACCAAGGATGTAAAAGACCTGTACACAGAAAACTACACAACACTGAAGAAATCAAGTAAGACACAAACAAATGGAAACATATACCATGTTCATGGATCAGAAGAATTAACATCATCAAAATGTCCATATTACACAAAGCAATTTACAGATTCAATGCAATACCTATTAAATTACCAATGGCATATTTCACAGACATAGAACAAACACTTCAAAAATTTATATGGAGCCATAAATGACCTCAAATAGCTGCAGCAATTTTGAGAAAGAAGAGCCAAGTAGGAGGGATCAAAATACCTGACACCAACGTGTATTACAAGGCCACTGTAATCAAAAAAGCCTGGTACTGGCACAAAAACAGACACATGGACCAGTGAAATAGAATAGAGAGCCCAGAAGTAAACCCAATTCTCTACAGTCAATTAATATTTGATAAAGGAGGCAGCAACATAAAATGGAGTAAAAGTAGCCTCTTCAACAAGTGGTGTTGGGAGAACTGGACAGCTACATGCAAAAAAATGAAACTTGAACACCAACTTACACCATACACAAAAATAAATTCAAGGTGGATAAAAGATTTAAATATAAGCCATGACACCATTAAAGTCCTAGAGGAGAACGTAGGCAGGAAAA